>JAGPOW010000229.1:1050882-1080172 GCA_030014935.1 Caiman crocodilus
CACCACTCTCTGGGAGCACCCCGTCAGCCAGTTTCTGACCCACTCAACCGTGTAGGGGTCAATGCCACAGCTCCTCATCTTTTTAATGAGGATGGGGTGGGAGACCGTGTCGAATGCCTTCCTGAAGTCTAAAAAGACTACGTCGACAGGGGCGCCCGCATCCATGGATTTGGTCACCTGGTCATAGAAGGCATCCAGGTTGGTCTGACAGGACCTGCCTTTAACGAACACGTGCTGGTTGCCCTACAGCATAAAGTCCCCTGCCGGTCCCTCACAGGTGTGGAACTTGAGAATTTTCTCAAAGATCTTTCCCAGAACCGAGGTGAGACTGACAGGCCTGTAGTTCTCTGGATCCTCTCTGCTTCCCTTCTTAAAGATGGGAACCACATTGGCCACCTTCCAGAGCTCCAAGAGCGCTCGTATAATCGAGCCAAGGGCTCAGCAATCACCCCCGCCAGCTCCCTCAACACCCTTGGGTGTAGGTCATCCAGACCCGCCAACTTAAAGACATCCAGCCCTTCCAAAAGCCCTTCCACTAGGTCTACCCTCACCCACTGCCTAGCAGTGATTCCTGAGGGGGAATACAAGCCTCCAGTGGGAGGGAAGTCCCGGTCCCCCCTCAGGTAGACTGAGGCAAAGAGCCCATTGAAGATCTCAGCCTTCTCATCGACTGCGAGCACCAGGTTGCCCGACGAGTCACTCAGGGGTCCGACGTTGCCCGGGGCTCTGTTTTTGATCCCCACATATTTGGAAAAAGGACTTCCTGTTGTCTTTGATCCTAGTCGCCAGGCAGAGCTCTACTTCTGCCTTGGCCTTCCTAATAGTCCTCCTGCACTCCCAAGCACAAGAGGAGTACTCCTCCTTGGAGACAACTCTTCTCTTCCAAAGGTTGTATGCCTCCCGCTTTGCCCTCAAGGACTCCTGAATATCTCTATTAAGCCAGGGGGGCTTCCGGACACTTTTGCCCATCTTGCGTTGGGCAGGAACGGTCGCCCCTTGGGCTCGGAGGATCGTCTTCTTAAGGTACATCCACCCTTCATGGACGCCCATGTCCTCAACCCTACAGTCGTGCAGCGTCTTCTCAACCATCCTCCTGAGCTTTCTGAAATTGGCCCTTTTGAAATCTGGGACCCTAGTCATAGTGTGGGCCCTATCTACACTGTGCTGGACAGCAAATTCTATCAGGTGATGATCGCTATCTCCCAGGGAGTCCGGTACCTGAAGACCTCTAACCAGATCATCCACCAAGGCCAGGACCAGATCCAGCAGCGCATCCCCCCTGGTGGGGCCATGCACCTTGTGGACCAAGTGGAGGTCCTGCAGCTCAGCCAGGAACTTTCGGGACCTCTCGGACTTGGCTGACTGCTCCTCCCAGCAGATGTCCGGCTAATTGAAATCCCCCATGACAATGACATCTCTCGTCCTAGCTGCCTCCTTGACCTCGCCAGCAATTTGGAGGTCCAGCTCTTCCCTCTGGTTGGGTGGTCTGTAGCAGACACCCACCATCAAGTCCCTTTCTCCTTGTCCTCCTTGCAGCCTGACCCAAATCGCTTCCACCTGGTCCTCAGTCGCCCACAAGTTGACGCTCAATGCAGAGAAATGCTCTTTGACATACAGCGCAACCCCACCGCCTCTTTTTCCCACTCTGTCCTTCCTGAAAAGGGCATATCCATCGATGTCTATGGCCCAGTCATGGGTCAGGTCCCACCAGGTTTCCGTGAACCCAACCAAATCTGGGCCCTCCACAGCCACCAGGAGGGACAGCTCATCTTGCTTACCTCCCATGCTGCGAGCATTTGTATAGAAGCATTTAAGGCTACCCACTGCCGCCTCTCCCTCTCCACTCGTTTCCCCCAAGCTACAATCACATACTCTCACTCCACTTACCTGGCTCAGCGGCAGAGCATCGTCTCCTCTCCCGGCAGGCCTGTCCCCTGGCGTAGCTAGTTTAAAGCCTGCCGCACAAGATCAGCCAACCTAGAAGAAAGGAAACACTTACCTTTAGGCGTTAGGTGAAGTCCATCCTCCGCCAGCATGCTCTACCTAGAGAAATGTGGGCTGTGATCAAAGAATCTGAAGCCTGCATCATAACACCAACCCTGAAGGCGTTGGTTTACAGCTGCGATACAGACCTCATGATGCCTTCCCCGTCAACTCACCAGCAGAATGGAAGAAAACACCACCTGCGATCCGAGCACCTTGAGATGTCTTCCGAGAGCCTTGATGTCTTCAATGATGTCCTCCGGCTGGCCTCTCAAAGCGTTGTTGGTCCCCATGTGGACTACCACTAATGGATGGTAATCTGTGGGCCCAAAAATCTTCCGGATGCAATCCACGATGTCCTGAACCTGCACTCCAGGCAGGCAGCAAACCTCTCTGCCCAGGGGGTCAGGACAGCAAATGGGGCCCTCTGTGCCCCTCAGGATGGAGTCCTCGATGACCAGGACTCGACGCTTGCTCCTCCTATGGGATTGCTTCCCTAAAGTCCTAAAGTGCAACACCCAAAACTAGATGCAGTATTCCAGATCCAGTCTCACCAAGAGTGGCAGGGAACTGGGTGTGCCTGCTACTTTAAGGCCTTGGAGCTGGCAGGCTCCAGGTGCTTGATGAGGACAGCCATTTTGGGAGCCATATAAAAATAGGCAGTTTAGCTGCTGGAGGCCAGGCAGCAACATCACCTGGCCAGAAATCTGCTGGTAGAACAACCCATAGGTAGGGGCTGGATGGGTTAGCTGCATTCATAGGGATGGAATGAGGCTCCTGGTCCTGGGCAGAACCTGAAAACTGTACCCTGCTGGGAGTAGGTGGCCTGGTGGGGCTCTCAGGGGCACAGGAGCCCCCAGGAAATGTCAGGCCAGTTACCACCCCGGTGGAAGGTGAAACAGGGCATCTTAACCCCTTGCTCCCACCGCTGGATGGGTTACCCCATCTAGGGTGACTTGGAGGGTCCAGAGGGGGACCTGAGAATGAGCGAGGGGCTAGAGACCCAGCTCGACCAGGCGAGTACCCTCGACTGGCCCAATCTGGGACCAGGACCCAGAGAGGGGTCAGAAGGGCCAGGGGGCCTACTGCGAGGGATGCCCAAGAACTGGAGGTCTGGGGTCCTGACTGGCTTGGAGCTGGGCCAGGGCACGTTGCCAAAGTTCTGGGAGGGACCACACCTGAGGGTGGAAGATGGTTTCAGGAGGGCTAGGTAGCCCGGATGACAGCGGAGAGGCCGCCTGATTGAGTGGGTGATGGACAGGTCCTGGAAGGATGAGAGTGGGCCCAGTATGGGGGCTGGTGATTAGAACATCGAGATGCCATCTGCAAGGCTTGGGCTGCGGTATGGGGATTGAAGGAGCCTCAGATAGCGCCCACTGGCATCGGGGCATAAATGGGCAGCCTCCCGCTTATGGAAGATCTTGTAATGAACCAATTAAGATCAAGTCGTGGCGGGCGAGAATAGGCGGGCAGTCGCCCCCAGGACAGGTGGGTGAGCCATGAAGTGCGACCCCGAGGAGGCCCCCTGTGACACGAAGACTGAGTAGAACAGGAGGATGACATCCTTAGTTTTGCTCATAATACATCAATAGATTCATGGCAGTGTTTGATTCACCCTGCCAGCTACAATATTGTGTTGGTGGCTTGTGTTCATTCTGTAGTCTATTAAGACCCCCAGGTCTCTTTCAGTTGTGCTGGAAAGCGTAACACTGCCAAACCTATGAGTATGTTACTGATTGTTTCTACCCAGATGGAGCACTTTATATCTCGCCATGTTAAATGTCATCAGGTTAAAATCCGCCCACCTCTCAAGCCTGTCTAAGACAGACTGTATCACCAGCCTCTTCTTGAGCTTGACCAGATTCCCTTATAATTTGCTGTCATCTACAAACTTTGCCAGTTTGCTTTTAATACTCAAATCCAAATCATTGATGAACATGTTGAAACATTATTGAACCTTTTCCTGTCATATGAATACAATGGGTTCCAGTTCTTTATGACATTTTTTTTGTGGTAGAAATGGGCAGGAAATTGGCTGAATTTTGCCAGCAAGTTTAGAGACAGAAAATGAACAAAACTGATTTTGTCCTATGGTTTATCTAAACAATATTGTTGTTGTGTTATGTGTTATTTCATTAGGTTTAAATTAGAATATGCAATATAGCTATAAAAATAATAAAACATGTTGAAGACAAATCATTTACATGAATTTTGGAAATAGATATATACAAAATAAGAAGCTGGTTATATTTTTGGATATAGGATGTTTGTTAATGTCTCTTTAATTATTGTCCCGTGTGCTGAAATAATGTGGAGCCATACGGCTATTATTATTTATTCATACACATTAGAGTTGCATTGTGTTTGAGTAATCTGATAAGTGTAGTGCTGAAAATTAATACTATTTATAGAATAAAAGTATTTTCTTCTAGCATTTTAAATGGAATGCATCTGATCTCCATTTGTTTGCAATGGATAAAAGAAGACTGCACAGTAAAGGATATGGCATATTTGTAAGTCAGCAATTATGGCACATACCCAGCAATTTGAAATATTTCTGAATTGGTTAGTACATCCTCAAATTGCTCATCTAATGAAAGCACATTGAAGTGTTATTATCATTGTTTCTCGTTGTCTTCCATTTCCCACTGGAGATATTTTGTCAGCTTAATACATTTTTGTTTGTTTTTAGTTCTTGCTTTATTTATTTTGAGACTGGAATGAAAATCAACAAATGGCATGTTTCCTTAGCATAATGGACTACTATTCTTAAGCAAGACTCCATTGGTCATAACAATGCATGATCCCTAAACCAGACCTTGATTTATTTTTAATTTTTTTGCTTGCTTTCTAGCTTGCTTGCCTGCTTGCTTTCAGGGTTCTACAAAATGCAGTTTTACAAATGAATTTTTACCACATCTATACAATAAAAATAAGCATAAGCATTAACTCATTTGCTGTAGTGAAGTAATAAGGAAAGAATAATTAGTTCAGATTATATATAGCTAGGGTGACCATATTATGGTTAAGAGGAATTTGGGATAGGGGCCACTGACACTATGCACATGAACACATATGTTCACACCCGCCTACCTGCTCAACTCCATGGTTTCCAGGAGTCCTGATGGTGGGGTAGGCCAGGACAGTGTGGAGGCCCATGGCTGTTCTCCATCTCCTGTGCATAGGGGCTGGATCCAGCTGGGAGGCACTCCTCCTCTTCATCACTAGCAGTTGCAGAGGTAGGACACCACAGTGGCTGCGAAGGCAGGGCACAAGACTGCTGGTGTTGGACAACCATTCCAGCTTGTCCTGCACAGATGCCTAAGCTCTGGCCCTGGCCCACTCCTGTCCCATCCCAGGAAGGAGGAGTAATGCCCATCCCAGCCCAACCCCGACCGTCCAGGTGTTTCTCAGCAAGAGCTGCACCACATACTGTAGGTGGCATCAACCTGTGTCTCTGCCAGCAGCAGCCAAACACAGGAATTTTGCTTCAATGTATACTAACTGGCCATGCCACTATGGTGTCTAGATGGTCTATGGAATCTCAACTGTTCCAGCCAATCCCAGAGGTATGGTCATCCTATATAAGAAGTAGAAGCTTGGATAAACAACTTAGGAAAATAATAAGAATATTGCTCGGGTATATAGGGTATGAAGTCAGGAAGACTGAAGCACAACTGGAGTTGCAGCTAGCAAAGGATGTGAAGGGTAAGAAGAAGGGGTTCTACAAGTATGTTACCAACAAGAGGAAGGTCAGGGAAAGAACTGGTTCCTTACTGAATGGGGGAAGCAATCTAGGGTCAGATGATAAGGAAAAGGCTGAAGTACTCAATGACTTTTTTACCTTGATCTTCACAGGCAAGGTCAGCTTCCAGACTACTGCACTGGGCAGCACAATTGGGGGTGGGGAGTAAGCAGTCTTCAGTGGTGAGAGAACAGGTCAGGGACTACTTAGAAAAGGTGTATATATACACGTCCATGGGGGTATATGCAATGCATCCGGGGTGCTGAGTCAGGTGGCTGATGTGATTGCAGAGTTGCTGGCCATTATCTTTGAAAACTTGTGGTGACTGGGAAAGGTCCCAGGTGATTGGAGAAGGGAAAATATAGTGCCCATCTTTAAGAAAGGGAAGAAGGAGGATTTAGGGAACTACAGACCGGTCAGGCTCACCCAAGTCTCCAGAAAAGATCATGAAGCAGGTCCTTAAAGAATTCATTTCTAAGCACTTGGAGGAGAAGAAGATAATTAGGAACAGTCAGCCTAGAATCACCAAGAGAAAGTCATTCTTTACCAACCTGATTACCTTCTATGATGAGATAATTGGCTCTGTGGATGTGAGGAAAGCAGTGGACATAATATACCTTGACTTTAGCAAGGCTTTTGGTACCATCTCCAACAACAGTCTTGTAAGCAAGCTGAGGAAGTATAAATTGAATGAATGGACTGTAAGGTGGATAGAAAGTTGGCTGAATTGTCAGACTCATCAGATAGTAATTAATAGCTCAACGTCTAGTTGGTAGCTGGTATCAAGTGGAGTGGCCCAGGAGTTGGTCCTGGGGCATTTTGTTCAATATCTTCATTAACAACCTGGAAGATGGGATGAATTGCACCCTCAGCAAGTTCTCAGGTGACATGAAGCTGAGGGATGTAGTAGATACACTGGAGGGTAGGGCTAGGATTCAGAATGACCTAGACAAATTGAAGGATTTGGACCAAAAGAAATCTCATGAAGTTCAACAAGGACAAATGCAAAGTCTTGCACCTAAGACAGAAGAATCTCATACATTGCTACAGTCTGAGGACTTACTAGCTAAGCAGCAGCTCTGTAGATAAGGATCTAGGGGTTGCAGCAGGCAATAAGCTGGATATGAGCTATCAGTGTGCCCTTGTTGCTAAGAAAGCTAGCAGCATATTGGGGTGCATTGCCAACAGTTCCAGGGAAGTAATTCCCTTTATTTATATATATGCAACTTTATTCTGCATGGGTGAGGCTACATCTGTAACACTGTGTGCAATTTTGAGCCCCCTGCTACAGAAAGGATGTGGATAAATTGGTGAGAGTTCAGTGGAGAACAACCTAAGTGTTTCAGGGTCTGGGGCATGTAACTTCTGATGAAAGGCTAAGGGAACTGGGCTTATTTTTTTTGGAGAAGAGAAGACTGAGGGAAGATTTGATAGCAACCTTTAACTACCTGAAAGGTAATCCAAAAGAGGATGGGGCTAGACTGTTCCCAGTGATAACCGATGACAGAACAAGGTCTTAAGTTCCAGCAAGGGAAGTTTAGGTTGGATAATAAGAAAAAAATTCTCACTAGGAGGATGGTGAAGCACTGGAACAAGTTACCTAAAGAGGTGGTGGAATCTCCATCCTTTGAGGTTTTTAAGACCTGGTTTGACAAAGCTCTGGTTGGAATGATCTAGTCAGGAATACTCCTGCTTTGAGCAGGGTGTTGGACTGGATGTCCTCCTGCAGTCCCCTCCAATCTTTATTGTCTATGATTCTATAATTCTACATATAGCAGCAAAAGTTAATATACTATATTTGTAAAATATCTAAGCACAATAGGGGTCCTTGCCTGTGCTAAGTGCTCCTTAGCACTATTACAAAAAAGCAAGCAACAAAGATTTAAAAATGCCTAGTGATTTGAAGGCACTAATTTGGGTACTCAATTTGAGAGGCTTTCAAAGGACACACATTTCAGAGAATAAGTATTCAACCATTTCTGAATATCTAACCCATTTAAAGTACCTCAGGCTAGCCATCCAAATGTGAGATATGCAAAAACATTCTTGAAAATGTTAACCACAACCTTGTAGTTTATGTTGATGACAGTTAAATTAGGAAATAGCAGTTATTTGACTGGACCACTTGATATTATTTATATTATTTGTGTGTTTGCTTGCTGATGATGGGAATAGTATACTTTCTATTTTTTCTAGGATTATACAATTCTTATTTTATAAGGTATAAATTTAAATCATATACATTTTACAATGTTTTAGTTTTCTTGTAACTGTAGATTGTTGATATTTGGAAGAAATCATATTGTTTTATCTTATGACATGTAAGAAATAAGCGAGAATAATAAATCACATCTAAGTGATGCAATACAGTGTTACAAGGCTTTTTTTGTACGTTTGTTTGTTTTAAAGAGTTCCATTTGTAAAGTTCCAGGACTGGTCATTTTTAATAAAGCAATGGTATTTGTGATCATTTCCAATTTTGCTTGTTTATTTTTGATTCTCAATTGTCTTCTTCTTTAAAAGCTGTTTCCCATTACTGTAGAATAATATTAAAAAGAGTACAAAGTGAATCATTAAACATGAAAAGTATTAATAAGAACTAGGGACAGCTTCACCACAGACACAGATCTACTCACCTTTTCGACTTGTGTTGATCACCCCACACATCATATTTCTAACTTTGTGATTCTGTCCTCTCTCTTGTGGCCTTACTGGAATTTCCTTCAGTGTCTCATTTTGTAGTTCCTAAAAAGTCCCCTCTCTATCCTTCTCCAATTTTCTTTTTCTGAGTGAAGTTTGAGGTACTGATGCATGCTATTTTATAAGTCTTCTAATCGTTTGAGCTTTTTCTATTTAACAATTGGTTGTGTATTCAGTTAGTGGTGTAGTGAAACAGTTTGACACTCCCAAATACCAAATTGTTTCATTGCAACACAAATAGGAAATGGCTTAATTTAAAATAGTGGTTTCACCTGGCACTCATGCAGGTGCCCTTAATTTTCTTTTTAATTAACCTAGTAGAATAGTTTAACTATTAATTAATGTTATGTTATGTCAGGTCTGCAGTACTAGTACGTTTTCTACAATATTTTTTTGAATGCCATGAATCAATGTAAAATAAGAAGAAAAATATAACCATGAAAAATAAAACAAAACAAAGTTCTTAAACAAATTTGAATGACATTTTGATTTTTTTTTCCAATTTTGAAGTTTTAAAATTTGCTTTCAGGTAAAAAATTTGAAAATAATCTCCAAACTGAATGAGAATGAAAAAAATATTGGAATGTCAAAAATTCCGATTGAACAGAAACCCTGAACTTTAAGCAACTCTACTTGTTCAGGTTCTAAGTAATGTCACATGGCATGGGAAGAATTCAGATTAACAACCAAAAAAGTTTTGAATTCCCTTATGTTTGAAAACGGACAAACAAGCAGGACTTCTCTTTATTTATATTTCAAATCCACAGGCTCTCTGCTAATTCTAACAGAATATTAATTATCTTAAGTAGGTTTTACAGTTGACAGAGACCTTTGCCAGGTAGACAAGCGTGACATGGGCAATTGAAACTTAACTAATGAAGAACACTGATGCCACCTTTGAGGAATGTTAAATAAGTACTTTGCTTTTTATAAAAGGTACGTCTTTTACATGTAAAGTAACCACAGAAATGTCAATGTTTCATTCTGAGACACTCTGTTTAATTCTGCTGAGGGTTATCAAATTATCATAAGGTTTACCTGTTCTTTAATTATATTTATTCATACAGCATTCCCTCCCAGTGAGGCTCAGTGGGCCAAACATGAAGTAAAGCTGCCACACATGCAACATTTATCTAACGCTGCTTAATCAAATAAGGGTTTTTACTGACAACCACAATGTTTCAGAAACTCCTTCTAGCAAATGAGATATATGCAGGTTTGAAAAATTATAAATTTGCTCCAGGTGTAAAAGTTCAGGGGAGAAAAGGGTTGTGAGAGTTGCTTGTGTGGCTTAGTTAGTGTTTATGGGCACTTATAGGCAGGGAGCCTGTTTCAATGCACTGGAAATCCAGCATGTCAGAGCAGACTTGATTAATTGAGTCTGCTGGAGCACATAAATTAACAAGGTCTGGCAGCCTCATGCGTCACATGTATCAGCAGTGTAGCACACCTCTGCACTGAGAAAATGCCAGCGGTGTGCTTTGAATTAAAGTGCATTGGATGTGTGTTAGTTCAAAGCGCACTGCCACCATTTTCTCAGTGTGAGAGTGTGTTATGCCACAGATACAAATGAAGTATGGGAGCTTTTACTTAGTGTGTTAAAAGTGCCCAGCACCACATCAGAACCACATGTAAACGTGCCCAAAAACTCCAAATAAGGAAACACTTAGGACATGTCTCTACTGCCTCAGTGCCCTTTCCTGTTCTTCATATTCTACATTCAAATCAAACCTACAACATGAGACAAACTGCCACCAAGCACTGGTCTTAGGGTGAGGTTACATGTTATACTTGGACTATACTAAAATTAAGGAATGTCAATCAGTGTTGAAGTGAGAACGTGCACATTAAGGTTTAATACAATTGCATGCCTTCACAGCTCTTACTGGACACTAGAAAGCTGGCAGGCAGGGGCATGCTCAGCAGCCAGGTCACCTGGGCTCCATCCTTACTCTTGAGGGGAGGAGGGATTGGGATTGGTACATTTATCACTTTCTCTATCCATCAACTTTCTCATGAGTTGGTCACTTTCTCTATGTATTGCAAAGCTGCCAAATCAGTCAGCAATGCAGAAATCCTCAACTTTAGGAAAGCTGACTTTCACAAGCTCAGGGGTTTGGATGTTGAGGCCCTGAGAGACCATGATCTGACAGGGAGGGAAGTCTATGGTAAGTGGTCACTCCTTAAGGATGTGATCCTGAAAGCAGAAGGGAAGTCCATTCCAGCCCATAGGAAAGATCAAAAAAGGGCTAGGTACCCCCTAGGCTCAATAGGGAACTCGTGGACCTCCTGAAGTTGAAAAGAGAAGCTTATAAGGGGTGGAAGTCAGAAACTAATGGGAAGTCATAAAAAAAAACAAGGGCAACATTGGACCCCTGCTGAACAACTGGAAGAATATCTTTTCACCAGGTCACCCCGAAGGTAGACAAGATCTAACAGTCACAAGCTGCTGGAATACCATTTCAGACCAGACATAAGGAAAAACGTCTTTACCGTCCGAGTCTCCAGAGTCTGGAATAGACCCCCCAGAAGTGGCGCAAGCACCTACTCTGGATACCTTTAAGAAATGCTTGGATGCTTATCTTGCTGGGATTATCTGACCCCATCTGACTTCCTGCCCCTTGGGCAGGGGGCTGGACCTAATGATCTCCCAAGGTCTGTTTGAGCCCTAATGTCTATGAAGTTTATGCAGTCATTTTGGAATGCTAGAGGAGTGCAATTTCTCACTTTATCTCCACTGAGCAGAATGAAATTACCCTAGCATAAGGTAAGTAGCATGACTTTGAGATTGTCAGAGGCCACTTAGCATGAGTTAACAAACTTTAACATGCAGATGTTAATATTTTAAGTGACCTTAGTAAATCTATATGCAATATGTAACTTCACCGTTAGGCTTTCTGTTTCTGGAGCACTTACTGCCACATACTCCAACAGCTCTAAAATGGCTCATTGCCTTTTTATTTAGTATGCATGGAGCACGTTTGACCATGCTTCATGATGTTTTTTCTGCTTATATAAACATGTCCCTAGTATCCTGTGCAGTGATTTAGGGCCAAACCTTTTTGTAGTTAATATAAAAAGTAAGTTCTTTAAAGACTCCTGAAAAAAAACAGACAAAAATCTTGTAGTTCTCCTTGCTTGTTTAGATCATGAACTAATAAACACTCAATAATAATAGCTCCTGAAAAATAGTGCTGTTTAATGTCATCATTATGTCTGAATATGTAGTTCAGGGAAGCTGTAGTGGAAATGATCACTGAAAGATATGTACACATGTAGCATTCTCCCATTGAAAAGGAGAAAGCACATATATAGACATATAGAAATCTGTCAGTATCTCCTTTTTCTTTAAAATTGGAGAAGAATGCTTTGCATTTGAAAGCTTGTTTAATATCATCCCAACTGTACAGTTGGGACAATAAAAGGTATTGACCCACCACAACTTGCCTCTTGCATAATTTCTGGACCAGCATGACTGCAATATCACTCTGACACTATTGAAAACCATAAAAATTTATTGCAGCTTTACAATGAACCGGGGAGTAAAGAAAAAGAAGATCTTAGATTCAAGAACAATACTTTCCTTCTTTAACTAAAAGGTTTTATTGTTTGCTCTTATCAGATTGTGACTCTTACTGTGCTTCTTGACTAGTCTCACTTGAGTGCTGCCTACACCATCCAAAGGTTTACATGATGTTTCGTGCCTCACCTAGCTTTCTTGTGGATTGAAGTCCCTTACTACTTTTAGTGTTTCCGTATCATTAAGACATGTACTGTACACACATAAGTGAGCATTACTTAGATAATATAGATTTTCAAAGACTTGTAAAGCCTGAAAATGGTTTTTTTTCCTAGTTATTCAGAGTTTTACTGAAGAGTCCAATTGCAGAAGGATCTCTTTGAAGATAGTTTAAAGTTGTTGCTATCTCTTTTTTGCATTATGTCCTACATGATAGTTTCAATTATTTACTATAAGGCACCATAAAAAAGTGTTAATTAGCAAAGATGAAAAAGACTGACTCAATGGGAGCTCCTGTAAAGGAGCTCTTGTTTCTAATGCCTGAGGTGACCAGTAATCTACAGCTTCTGATAGCTGCATATGTGGTGTATAGAATAAATTGCTCCTGAATTATTTTTGTACATTTATTCATTGAAGTTTATTAAGATGGGTGCTGTTATTATTAATATTATTGCATTATAATTATATTATCTATTGTACTGAATTAAATGCTATTAAAATACTCTGAATTGACTACCTGGAAAGCAAAAGTACACAGAAGTAGAGAGCCATGGAAACTAGCATTAAATGATTCTCTCCCTGTTTCTCTGCAGAGGATACTTATCTTGAACCAGGGGTTACTTCTTGTCTTAATCCCCTCCCCATACCCTTTTATTGTGTACAGATAGTAGTTCTATGGAAAGTTTCTCTTCTCTTCTCTTCTTTTCTCTTCTCTTCAGGAATGGTTTTTGAGTTTTCAAATATTTTCTATATACATAATGATGAGATAGACTTCTGTTAAGTAGATTTTGTTTTCTTGCTTTGCAAGCCTGTGTGTTTCTCTGTGTATCAGAGAAAAAGAGTGGGAGGAGGACAAGAGCAAAGCATAGCACCCTTGAATAGGAAATAGTCCACTGGTTAAGATGTTCATCTGTGATGTGCATAGATTCATGTCCCTGTTCTGAGGAACAGTTATTTATTCATACTAAGAAAATCAACTCCAAGAAGAGTGACGAAGAGTGCTTGCAGACATTATACTTGGATCAACCTAAGTAGGACTGAGTTGAGCTAAATGCAAACTGTAGGCTGAGTTGGCCCAATCTAATTTAATTCTCCAAAGGAGGCGCACTATCTACTATGTAGACTGGGCTAATCCATACCCAATCTATGCACACATTTGGAGAGCAGCCCCACCCAGTTGCTTGCCCTGGAACTGCACTTTTCCTACTCCCCAACCCTGACTGGGCTCTATTTTAGGGCTGTGTGGGATTTCACTTCATGTTTTGTTTCAAAGCTGTTTTGAGCTGTGCTGAGTTCAAAACAGTAAAATTGAAACAAAACAAAAGAATCAAAACAGCTTCAAAATGAAATGAAGGCACTCAAAAGTTTTGAAACTTTTCAAGTTTTGAGGCAGCCCAGTGATATGAGGCAGGGGAGAACCAGGGCTGCACTCTGAGTAGCTCCGCATCCGCAGCCCCATGTAGCTCAGCCCAGCAGGGAGCACAGCCCTGGCTCTCCCCACCTCCCACCACCAGGCTGCACTCTGTGGGAATGGCAGAGCTGATCAGAGGGCAGCGCTGGCTCTGCCCACTTCCCACCACTGGACTGTGCTCTGATTGGCTCCTCCAGCTCCATGGACCTCAGCTCAGCAGTGTGAGAAGGAGCACAGTGCTAGCTCTGCCTATGTACTGCCACCGGGCTGCACTCCGTGGGGCTGGAGGAGCTGATCGGAGTGCAGCACCAGCTCTGTGTGCCTCCCACTGCCAGGCTGCACTCCGATCTGCACACCAGATGAGAGAAGGCTCAGGTTGCAGCAGCAACAAACTTCTCCAGTGCTGGGCACAGCCTGTGCCCAGCACCAGTCACCTGAGCCTCCTCACATGCAGGGAGCAGATCCAGGGGCTCACACCCCCAGGAGGACTGCTATGCTGTGCTGGGCTCCTCCTAGGAGCATGAACCCCTGGATCTGCATGCTGGATGAGAGGAGTCCCAGGTGGCAGCAGCAATCTCCAGTGCTGGGCAGGGGCTGTGCACAACACCGGTCCCATGCAGTAGCAGCAGCCTCCTCTCATCATCTCATTCTCTATTGTCTCTCTTCAGTTTTATCCATTCTACTTTTCCCAATATATATTGTACGACTCATCACACATACAATCATTACACTCATTTCTTATACCTACCAGTAGGCACACTTCCTTGAAGAACTCACTCAGACATTTCTAAATTCTTCATGTTCAGCTCTTGCAAGCATTTCAGATTTCCTTCAATTAACACCTTTCTACTTAGCCTATTTTCGTTGTTTATGCTTGTTTATGTGTTCATTTTGTTGTCGTTTTCTTTATTAATGAGGTATTAATTGTCAGTTTCTGTGATGTTTGTTATGCTCTAAGCTTTTTTCATCTCCTGCCTGAGCTTTGTCTAAAATAAGACAAGACCAATGAATATTCTCAGTGTGAAAGATAAGCGAAAAAGAACTAAAAGGAAAAGGGGGGAAAAAAAGCATACAGAAAAAATGGAATAAACAGCTACAGATGAAAGATTACCATGACAGTGCTGTTGTCAGCCTTTCATTATCGCTACCCTATTAGTCACAGACAAGGTGTGAAAGGGCAGAGAAGACTAACAAAGTTAGAATTAAAGGGTGAAAATAACTGAGGAGCTGGCAGTACATCCTAAATAACTGTTGGGCCTGGGACAATCAAGAGCCAGCCTTCCATGTAAGTACAAACATAAACAAGTTGACAGCACTCCACTATTTAGATAGACAGGCAAACTACTGTTTTTCAATTCTGAAACACATTTGCTCTTCCTCAACAACTTCAGACTTTCTTGTGGCTGTGACACTGCCTAGTTTTATCATTTGAATTGCAGAAAGAAGCCTGTGTTCAAGAAAGGGATGCTTTAAGTTTAACTCCGTAGCATAAAGAGGCATAGGTGACTAGGACATCAGCTTCAGGTGCCCATTTAGAGGGGGTGCAAGAATGAGAGCCACTGCTGCTGCCAGAGCAGCCACAGCTTCAGCTATATAGCCACAGTCAGTCAAGCCCCTGACTTAAGGAGGAAGATGCTGCCTGGCAGGGAGGGAACAAACCCTTGCATTTCAATGTTTATTGTGCATTTTCAGGGGTGGATCCAGGATTTCCCAAAGTGGAGCGTCAAAACAACAACCTGCAGTGCAGGGGTCATTGTACCCCCTCTTTGCAGCCTGTTTCACTAGCAGAACATGCTGCAGGAGCCTCTAGGGACATTTTTAAGTTTCTAAAGTGAGTGGAAATTTCCCCTTTCTTCCCTTTCTTGCTAAGAGGCATCCTCCCTCCCTTCTCCTTCTCCTCTCCTCTCCTACCCACCAATGCTACTTTCCTTGCTGTTCTGGGGCAGGAAATACCAGAGCCAGGTGGTAGCTAAACTCAGCTGGGGATAGGAACAGTGACAACAGTGGAAGAATAGATCCCCCACCTCCTACCATGTGCCCCAGGAACAGGAATAGGGAAAAGGACTCTCCCCCCATCCCTGATGCCATTGTCCCAGTGCAGCAGCCTGGCTGGAGTGAGAAGAAATTGCTCTGGTGCTTCCTCTGTGTCAGAACAGCCAGGAAAGCAGCAACTGCAGGCAGGAGAGGATGGGAAAGGAGAGGGGTAAGGAGAGAGGAGGGGACATGCTTCTGAGCACAGAAAGGGAAGGGAAAGGGGATTTTCCATGCTTTAGGGACTTTAAAAAGTCCCTGGAGGCTCCCGTGGTTCATTCCCATGTACACTCCAGTCCATACCACTACATCCCCTCTGCTTCCACCACTGTTTATTTTATATTATATGGTCTTCAAAGAGATTCATAAACACCATTGGGAGCAGGAAGTGCTCTACCTTCTTGAAACGACATCCCAGTGAGAGTACAATATATGCTATTATTGGAAAGCCTTCTAGTGGCAGTCCCTATTACGGTATTTCTTAATTCAGGAAAATATATAAGACAGAATAGGAAGAAATGTGAGCCTCTGTTTGGAGACGGGAATGTGAAACATAGTAGATTGGTACTAGTAACCTCAAGGCTCTGAATTTACTTTCAGAAAGCAATATGTAAAGTATTCAGCATTCTTCAGTCCTAGCTACTATCTCACTCTACCTTATGGGAAATAGATTTACTCTATTTACTCTGCCAATTGTCAAATCACTCTTGAATCCATGTCTCCTTTGACACTCAGCACCACCCATCTACCTTACACATGGGCATACTAGTGATTGGTGAGCAATTTGATTTTAAACTACCCTGTGCATTGCTAGCTTGAGTCCCCACACTCTTGAATCTATGTAGCTTTATGTGCCACATCCTGACTTTTGTTACTGAAGTGGAATTCAGAATAGTGTTATGACTTACAATAGCATGACTTCAGATCTGTATCAAAGGAAGTGATGCATATGGCATTAAATATTTATCAGGTAAAATACACAAAGAGCCTTGGCACAAGGGGCCAAAATCCAGGACTCCTTCCCTTCCAAGACCCATTTCTCTGAGCATTATATTTTACTCTCATATTTGACCTCCTTCTGGCCCCATGATATTTTTTTTCTTGCTTTTCCAGAGGGACATCTTCAATGGACAATGCATAGAGGATGTTATAAGCCATGCCTGTCACACGTCCTCTAAGACAAACATTCTGGTGGAATGAAATTCCCTGAGGCTGAGTGGAGCCCAAATTATAAGTGGGGCAAGTGCTCTAACCAGTAGGGTTTTGAGGGATGGACTTGCTTTAACTCAATGGGCATGTCTTAGCTGAGTTAGCTACATATTGAAGAAACAGGTGAACTGTTTGTCTGAGCCTGTAGTTATGTACATTGTGTGTATACACAGATGCACACATGGGTACATACATATAGAATTACACACACACACACAGAGTTACTGTATATGTGTGTGCCTTTGTGCATTTGTATATACATTTTTTTTTCCAATGGTGGTATTTTTTGTTTATATAAAACTAAAATAACACTTAAAAGCAGGGCAAGAAGGCCACTTTTACATGACTGGAATTATTGAAATAATGATAATCTTACCCTTGAATATCCTCTAGCTATTGCTATTGAGAAACAAAGCTTGTGCAGTGAATTTTTAAACACCGTTGTATGAGTTACTGCTGTGGCTTCTTTCACCTTCATCAAAAGTGCAGTACACCTCTCAGTTTGGAATGCATAGCTTATTTCTTTGTAGGTGCAATTAAGGTAACTGATAAGCCAGAAATGTCAGGAGCCAAAATAAACAAACAAAAAGGCCACTATTTCCAGTATTTTTGGCTTGTGATTGTGTTGCAAGGTTTTAGCATAGCGTGAAGACCAAGACTGCACAGAGACAGCAATCAGAGAGCTATAATGTGCTTGGAACACTGAACATTTAATTGTTTTTTTTAAGCAGTCTAGTCCAGATCTAGCATCAAAAATGCTGCCTTGTTTTGTACCAGTAGAGCATGCAATCTCAGAGCTAGCCAAAGTAGTCATCTGGGGATCCTGATGACATAATGGAATCCTTGGGTGGTAAACAGCAGTTTTAGTTGCCCCAGCATAAAAGGTGTCCTGGGAAACAAGGTGTGACTACCCAAACATATGCTACTTAGGCAAGCATTGATGCCTACAATGGCCCCTTGAAACCATAAATATAAGCAACTCTAAACGGCAAAAGCTACCTATGACTCCATTTCAGACTCAGGTTCCACATGGATATGAGCATCAACAGCTAATGGTTTTATATACCCAAATGTGTAGATTGACTTATTTTCAAGATTAGAATTCTTACCCAGTTGTATAAATGCATCCCTATTATGTCTTAGGACACATATTTGCAGCAAGCTATTTCCTGAAAAAATCATACAGTTATCAAAATTGTGACAAACTTCATCTTTGGCTTGTCTACTCCAGGCCTTCAGGGCTAAGATGGTAAGGAAGTTTTCCCTTATGTCCAGCCTAAAACAGTCTTAGAGGAGTTTGGGACCATTTGACCCTGTCATTCCTTGGGGCACTCTGGTAAACAGGTGTTCCCCCAGATCCTGATGTACATCCCTTATATACTTATAGGCAACCACTAAGTTACCACTGAGTCTGAGTTTTTCTAGGCTGAAGAGTCCCATGTCTCTTAGACTCTCATCATAAGGCCTGTTCTCTTGCCCTCTGATAATGTGTATGGCTCTCCTCTAGACTCTCTCAAGCTTTTCCACCTCCTTTTTAAATTGGGGAGCCCAGAATTGGATGCAGTACTCCAGCTGCGGCCTCACCAAGGCCAAGTACACCAGGAAGACAACATCCTGAGATTTGCTTGAGAAGTATTTATGGATGCAAGCCAGAGTTTTGTTTGCTTTATCAGCTGCAATATGGCATTGGTGGATTATGTTCATCTTGGGGCCAATTATGACGCTCAAGTCCTGTTCAACCATGGTGCTAATGAGTGTAGCAGGGATGTGTAGCTTTTCTTGACATAAAGCATAAAGCGCTACCTGCCCCTTTTTTTCTGCATGATCTCTCCTGTACAGGGTATAGCCATCTATACCTGTAGCCCAGTCATAGGTGGAGTCGCACCAGGTCTCTGTTATCCATCTGAGATTGTAGTTATTCTTATTTAGCAGGAGGTCCAGCTCCTCCTGGTTGTTCCCCAAGCTCTTGGCATTGGTGAACAAGCATGTAAGTGTTTCATTGGAAGCCCTAGGCTTCCTTGCACTTCCTGGAGGACATCTTTCCAGGGCTGGGGTAGGAGTGGATTCCCTTGAGTATCTTATCCTACTGGTTATGCAAAAGTTGCCAAGTGGGCTTGCTTTGGCAGTTGTCCACCTATCCCCCAGTGGGCTTTGTTTAAAGCCTCGTTGAGCAGATCAGACATTCAGGCTGAGAAAAGCTTCCTCCCAAGTGAAGTGAGGTAGAGGTTTTCTCTTCCTAGCAGACCACTACCTCTCTTATCAAAGAGCAGACTGTGGTCATGGAAGCCAAAGCCTTTACAATGACACCAGAACCACAGTCTTCAGTTGACTACTTCAATCTTACTCTCTGTCCTCAACCCATGACCCAAAACTGGGAGAATCCAGGAAAAGAGCACCCATGCTTCCAACCACCTAAGCCCCACTCCCAAAGCCCTGTAACCACTCATGACACGTCTAGGATTGGTCTTAACCATGTCATTCATGCTCATGAATGGAATGGAAATGGAAATGGAAATGGAAATGTAGGTCAAGAAAAACCAGCTCATTAGATGGATAAAAAGCCATGCTTCTACAACCAAAAAAGAGAATAACTTTGGCCACAAGCCATTCTAGTTCAATGAAGTGAAGGCAAGCATTAGAAGTAAAACATCATTGTGAAACAAATGGAAATATAGCTACCAATCATTATAAATTAGAGTTATAATAATATTTTTTTAAATGATGAAAGAAACTATGGGCATTGTTAAAATATCCAAAAATGTCTGGGATAAGGAGAAATAGAAAATCTTATATGTATTAAGAAGAAAGGAAATATTAGAAATACTATAGGCCTACTACAGACTGAGATTATTACATTTTCAAATGGTAATAATGATGCGGATAAATAAGTAATCAATATGTCTACATTTGGAAAGAAACTCCATTATATGTTCCTATCACGTGGAGGTGTGTAAAGAACTCAGATTGGCATCTTGCACTAACATATTTACTGTTAATATTGCCCATACTGCTAACCAGATGTACGAAATCTTTCCTTCAATTGCAGTATATACTGGTAGGCAAGAATAAGTAAATGCAAGTGTGTTTTTTTCCCCAGTGAGGATGATTAACCATTGGAAATATCAAGAGAAATCGCAGATTTGAATTATGAGTAGATGCTTTTTGAGGAGCTGATTTCAGACAAACTCAATACAAGGAACTGGATGAAATGTAATGGCCTGTGATATACATGAGATCAAAGTAGATAATCTAATGCTCCCTTCTGGCTGTAAACTCAATTAATCTCTTTGTACATAATTTAAATGACATATTAGTGCACCATTTGTTACCAGTAATACTTTTGTGTTAAAATGACATGTTCTTCCTGTTCATTTCAGTTGTTGTGTGTTTTGCATATTATGTGCAAGAGGTGTGGCAGCAATTTTATGGCTCCCAGGTGTAATATTAGGGCATAGGTTTCTATAAGGCACTAACTAAGCAACATAATACATTTCTTTATCCTGTCAGTATAGATTTTCTGTATTTATATACAAGTTGGTGAATCATGTTATAGTACTTTAATGTCAAAGTAAGCCATTCAGAATGACAATGTTTAATGCTGTAAGCATATAACAAACTTGATATGAAATTTAAGGATTAGAGTATCTGAGGATTTCTTTCAAAGTTACTAATGAAGGCTTATTTATCTAAGGAGAAAAATACAGAATAATCTATATAATGATCAACATTTCATTGTGAAGATAACTAGCTCACGTGTTAATTCTGTCTTCTTTGTTTGCTTTAAAATTGAATTTCCAGTTATCATGATGATATTTCCTTATGATAGGATGCCTAAATAGAATTCATTTCAATAAGACCAAGCAGGAAAAGTATAAATATTTGAACTTAGCAAATACATGTAATATTTAAAATTAAGTTTGAAGAGTGGAGACATCCCCACTGTATTCCTATGCTTCTTTGTTATTACTGTACAAAGGTGTTGGCTCAGATTTTCAAACAAGACTAATGGCTTTATGTACTTTCATTTTTTCATATCCAATTTAATGTAGGTTTAGGTGACCTGATTTTCAAAAAGTTGTGAGCGCTCACCTACTGAAAATCAGGGTTCTCTTAAATTGTCTGAGTTTGATGCTTAAAATATGAAGGATTGAATATTAACAGTCACTTTTGTAATATTGTACATTATCCCTAGCAATAGAACTGCTTAATTATTTTAAATATCACTAGAAAGAGATGTGATTTAGCATGAAATAAATCTGATAGAAAAACAGACCTTTGGCTTCTGTCTCTTAATTCACCCCATCATGATATATAAGTATGTATTCTAAACGTAAGGAATACGCCCAGCAAGTTAGTATGCACTACAGCCAACATTAGAACCGACACCTTGCTCTATCTTTATCTTTACTCAACCAGCATTCACAGTAAATTCAATCAGACTTCATTTAGCATTCAAATAGAATGAGACGATAAGTTCAGGCTCTGGATTGGGTCTTTAGTTGTACATCTAACAACATAGAGTTGTATGGTCTAGCAGACAGGAAACCAATGAGGAAACATGATTTTTCATTCCCACTGACCCATTCATGCCACTGGTACAATTTTTGTCCTGGACATTTCACTTTATCAATTTTTGCTATGGTTTCTCCACTGTAAAATGGCTGTTATGAAATGTGAAGTTTCATAAAAAGCTGCAAAGAAAATGTGTAATAATGATATCATTTTGAAATTTTGAATTCTGAAACAGAACTGCAAGAGGAAAGGTCTGGAAAAGTCCAGGAAGTGGTAAAACACCAGTCACACCCTATCATGTATGTCCACAATGAAAAGCAAACTAATGCCTGGTTTATGTTCTGCCTGACTTACTGGTTTATGATCTCATTAAAAAATCAAGACAACTGGAAAGGAAAAAAAAAAAGATTTATTCTTCATGATCAGTTAGAAATGTCAGGACACTACATAGCAGGTTGTTCTCTCTTAATCATGAACATCTATCACAACAGCTTTCTGAGTCTCCTACCAAAGAGGCAGTTTGTAAAATACTCTAACCTGTCTGGCTACTGGCATGTACTCCTACAAAAGCCTGAGTTATCCAAGAACACTTTGCAGATGTCACATCTTACTATCAGCCCAGAAAGTCACTTTTAAAGCAGTAAAATCTCACAGGAGTAATGGAGTAATAACAGTCAGCATTTGCCAAAAAGTCAAACTCTTCAGGAAGTTGCACATGCATGAGTGGAATGTGCTTTAATGTTGTAATTTCAAACTTAGAGTGAATATTGTTTCAAATATGATATAAATCTCCCTAAGCTGTTTTATCCACCAGGCTACATAAATACTTTTCATTTACTTTCTAGATGAAGACTTAAGTCTGGATCTTGTGAGTGTTTCAGTGTTTTTTTTATAAGATAGTTTAAGTTTAGGGGATAAATTCCCAATGGATATAAATCACTGTCACCACTGTAGTCAACCCATTTTATAGGAGCTAAGGATATGGCCCTTTCAGTGGAAGGGACACAATCTTCTTGAGTTAAACCAAAACTATAAAGGAAGAAGAGATCTATAAAGATAAGACATTGATTACAATATCAATAGATTTTCACCAATAAGTTTTTTATTGGATAAATATCAATGACTTTATGATCTGTGATATGACCTATGTGACCCATTTCTTACAATAATACAGAAGGTTGGTGTAAATGTTATAGTTTTATGACATTGTACTAGATATGCTCCCTGATTTGGACACCTTCATTGTGTGAAGTCCAGGTTGAACAAGGAATTATTGACTTTCTGTCAAGGTAATTGCTTACATAGTAATATACTTATTGACTTAATCAGAAAATGCAAAATGACTGTGCTTTATAATACTTAGTGCATCGTTAGACTCAGTATTTCCCTTCTGATATATTAACCTTGCTACAATTATGGCAATATATAAATGCCAGGATATATATTTTTTTAACTAGGATGTGAAGTTGAACATCTTAAGGTTGGCTTTCAGTGGGCTGCTACATTGGGTTTTGTTGGAACTGGTTTTTGAACTAAACAGTTTTGTTTGAGTTCCAATACCTTTTTAAATGGCTGGACTCCTATGAATTAAATGTATTTCTCATCATTGTTTCCCTGCCGTTTTCTCCATCTGTTTTCGTAGGTGCTCCAATTTCCATTAGGCAAAAGATTCCCAAGTATAAACCATACATCTAGAATTTCAAAGTAGCTTTAATTTCTTCTGCTGTTAAGCTTCTCCAGAGACAAAGTTAAAAAATGTGTGTGGGGGGGGGTGGGGAAGGGAGTTGCCTTAAATACACAGAGCTCTGGCATTTTGTGAGAGCCTTTTCTTGTGTAAATGTATTAATTGGGTATTCCTTACGACTTCTTACTGAAATACCTGTTTCCTCATTTATTTTATAGGTAATTGGACTATTATTTTCTTATCACAGTAGATATTGAATCAGATCCTCTGAGGTGGTTTAGAAATCTGGTTCAGCTTCATACAATTCTTAGAAAGGTGTCCTTCCATGACCTTGAAAGCTCAGGTGGACAACATCTATATTGCCACCCTTCTGACCAAGGGACTACTACTGAGGAACAAACCCTGTCCACTCTGAGACAGAGTATTTGGAAGTGGGGTGCTCATTCAAGGCCACTTTAAGCCATCCTTTGCAATTGCAGAACTTCAATACACACAGGGAATGTTTACGTGAAACACATTACTGTACAGGAACCTAGTTTACTGATCAGTAAGTGTGCACATCTACACATGCTTGTGCTTACTGCACAGTAAAAACCCTAATTTTGATTAAATTTGCTACCTGCAAATGTAGGTAGCAAATTTAAATGCAGTTCATTACTGTGCACAATTGGCAGTCTAACCATTCCTGGAAGACCATGCCATTTATGCAGCAGCTGACCAATATTTTGGCACCCCAGGCCCTGTGCTACAACCACAAGGTTTATACAAGCACAGGCAGCCTTCCTAAGCTCCTGCCTTAGCCTGGCCCCTCCGGTGACACATCATCAGAAGGACCCTTGCGTGTGCAACACCCCATTCCTGCCCAGCTCCCCAGCTGCACATTTCACCAGCGACTTCGGGCAAGCCTGTCTTGCCAGCAGCACAGAGCCAGGGCCAGTCATAAGGAATGACTGTCCATAACACTGCCAGCCACCAGCAGCACCAGCTCAGGGGGGGAAGTCTGGTGCCTGCATGCCATGCCCCACGGGCCAAGGACACCAGCCACAGCTGAATACCTTCGCCAACTGGGAGGACCATGCTGAGCTACCAGCCATGCCATACCCAGACACATGGTAAGCCCTGTGCTGGGGGAATGGCCATCTCTGCCCCAGCTCCCAGCCCCCAGCTCTGCTCCATCAACCTCTCTCTGCCTGGCCTATCTCCACTCCTCTGGCCCTGGGTTCCCCACCCCACTCGAAGCACACAGAGGTAGAACACAGTACAAAACTTTACTGAGTAACCTGTGCCCCCAAAGCTGGGTGGGCACAGGTCTCTTACACTGTAAGGAATGTGTCAATGCCAACAGTGATGTCCTCCTAGGCTCTGCAGGGCAGGGATGTGTAGTGCCACCACAGGTAACCATCCAGGTCATGGCAGAGGTTGTAGGGCAGCCTGGGCTGGGGTGTTGGCCACCTGATCCTGGGCTCTTTTTATTGTTGGGAGTGAAGGGGCTCTGTTTGATGTGGGGAGGGGACACTGCTTGTGTAGGAGGGAGGGGAGAAAATGATGTGTGTTGAGGGTGCTCAGGGTGGGCAGGGGGATCTGTGGGCAGAGAGGATAGAGTGAGGAGTGCTGGAAGAGGTGGTCAGCTAGAGCTTCCCACACCCAGTGCCCTGCGCCACACTGGTGGGTAAGCAGCTGTCCTGGAGCCTTGGCAGGGGATGGGGGAAGGTCACTGCTGCTTTTTCAGACAGTGCTTTCACTACCAGGCATCCTCTGCACATCATGCCTCCTCCACCCAGGCCTCACAGATGTTATGCAACACACCACCTGCAACAATGACCCAGGGGAGGTTGTTCTTGGCAACCTCAAGGCAGGTGGTGAGGGAGAACCAGTGGCCCTTGAGGCAGCCAAAGATGCACTCTACCAGGGTATGACTCATCCCAGGAACCAGTTAAAGTGGGCCTGGTGGGGATGTAGGAGGCCAGCTTAGAACCACATCAGCCAAAGCAGGGGTGGGTAGTCAGGGTTCCCAGTGAGCAGAAGCAGGACCACCACTGTGTCCAGCTGCAGGTCTGGCACCCCCAGTATGAAGCATTTGCTCTCCACTAGTCCTGCCAGGCTGAAGTTCCAAGACATGAGAGTTATCTGCACAGCCCACCCAGATGTCACTGATGTGAGTGAATGTACTGCAGTGGTCCATGACAACCTGTAGGACCACAGAGTGAAATCCCCTGTGGCTGTATTATGGGCAATCGCCATTGGGTGGTCAGGTGATAGGGATGTGGGTACTGTCCAGGGCCCTGATGCACCGGGGGAATCCCAGTGCATGGAACTCTGCCACCACCAGTAGTGGATCCTGGATGCAGAGCATAGTGTTCTCTACTGTGTCCTGGAGGGCCCCACACACATCCAGGATGGCCTCCCTGAGGGTGACCTTACCCACACCAAACAGGTGTCCAATGTACTAGAGGCTCGTGAGCTTGGTCAGCAATGCAAGGGCCAGCCAGGTGTCAGCAGGGAGAGCTGGGTGCATGTCAGTATCCTGCCACTCCAGGTGGGGCTAGAGCCAGTGGAGCAAGTCCCAGTCGATAACTTGAGTCATGTGGAAGTCATCCAGCCAATGCTCATCATCCCAGATCTGCTGAACAATGTGCAGCCACCAGTGTTGGCTGGCACAATGGGCCCAGAGGTGGTGGAAGACCACCAGAGGTGGTGGAGGCCTAGAAGGGCAACAGTGGCCCCAGTGGTGGTATCATGGTGCCCCTTGTCAGCATCCCTGGTGTCAGAATCTGTCTGATGGTGACAGTCCTGCACAGCATGCTGCAGGAGGGCAGGCAGTTACTGGTCTTGGGAGAGCTAGGCAAGGTGAAATGGCCATGGGCCAGGCAGCAGTTGGCACAGTGGGCCATCAGGGCAATCACAGCATGCAGAAGGATTGCAGGGCACTGGTTGTCACTGCCAAGGCCATAGGATAGAGCAGCCATAGCATGGGGAGGTAGAGTGGCTATGGAGAAAGCTGGTACATGCTGTCTCTGCACTGGGCACACTGCTTCTAGGCAAGGAAGAGGCTAGCTAGGAGCAGAAAGCAGGGCTGGCTTATAAAGGGGGCTGCTGGCAGCTGAAGCTGGAGACTAGAGCTCCCCCACAGTGATTGCAGGAGCACATTGCAGGGCTGCAGGGAACTGGGAGCTAATCTCCCTAATCTCTGCATGTGTAGACACCTACCCAAAAACCCTTACTCTGCAGTACCTTAGTTCATAGTAAATCTAGGCTGGAGTAAATGTATGTGCAGATGCTCCCAAAGAGTAGGACTAAGTGGATGAGATTTGTTTCTCAGCTGTTATCCTTAGCTTGGGTGGACAATAATATAGGTATGACCAGGATGCTTTGATATAGGCTAGAGATGTCCATAAGCTGTTTTTTCTTTGTGACAGCTGCCATTAGCTTGCAGGGATTTCCAGAATGCACCTGCTTGTATCTCTGCTGTCTGCAGAGAAAAAATGTAGAGCAGGATATATTATGAAAGTTCTCTTTCACTCAAGAACCTCCTCCTCTTTATGCACTCACAAAAAGAGAAATACTTGAAAGTCTGGTCATGGTGTTGTGTGTTGATCTTAGTCCTGGTCAAGGAACATAAACCAACTGGATTGATCTTTATGCTACACATATTTACAGCCTGATTTTAGAAATGGCCTGAAATTTTGCTCCCATAAATTCCCAATGAACTGTAAGGTCCCTTCCAGCCCCTAACAATTATGAAACTATGCACCTGGAAGAATTAACATATAGACAAACTTAATGGTATTTAGCTATGTGCATACATGTTTTGTTCATGTTGCAATCCAGCAGAAAAATCATTGCTGTTATATACCCCAAACACTTTAGAACCAATACAATTATACCTTCAACAATTCCCAGGTTCAAATCTCAGTGAAATATCTTTGAAAAATCTGTAACCATTTCCTTTGGATGCTAGGAATTCTGCATGAGAAGCAAGGCAAGGATAAAATAAGAACCAATTATGTAGTATTGTCATGCTGAAGAAAAATTGTGCCATTGTATAGGTCAAGCTAATGGACACAGATTGAGATGGAATATCTCCCTTGCAAATGGCAATGCTGCCTAACCAGCCACAATTTCTATGGTGAGAAGAAAGACAGAACTAGGTAGTCACTAAATGGATGCCTAACTATATTGCAAGCCAAAGTCTCTTTACAAATTGAAATAAAATCTGAACTGAACTTGTAATTCAAAATCATTCAATTGTTTTTTCTCTTGATTTTTATCAAGAGGAAGCAGAGATATGAGAGAACAATGAGACACTATTTTATTGTAGAACTTGTTGCCCAGATGAAACCAGATTATGTAGGAAACAGTTACAAAAAAGTAGATAGGTATAAAATGAACAGATTGAAGAAGTTTAAATAAATACATATTAGAAACTGAATTGGGAATGCATACCTCAACTAGTAATGGATGCATGGGTGAAAATATGTACTTTATTTTCTCTCTTTCTTTTTAATAAACATCTTTTTTTTTTTCCCCAAGATTTTTCTCCCTATTATTTCCTCTTCCTTTTTCTTGCTCCCTAAAGACTGCTTTTTCATATGTTTCCACCCCCTTACCTACAAATGGTGGGTAAATCATGACAGCTAGAAATAAGGTGTAGGTTATTCAGTCTTGTGTCAATACACCCAGGCTACACTCTCAGTACATTGGAGGTACTAAAGCATGGTGCAGTAACTGTTCCTACTGTACCGTGTGCATGGCCTATGTTTAGATCTCACCAGTATGGCGACATAGCTGTTGATCATGTGTAGACCCATGAGATCACTACACCACCATAGCACACCATACAGCAATGTAGCATGTCACTACATTACTGTAGGGCAACGTGTAGCTGTTCCCTAAAGGTATTTTTTGGAAGCAGTTAGGTGTGTTTTGTGATTTTTTCATAGCACCTGAGCATCAGTAAATGCAACACAAACAGTTATTGATAAAAAAAATATTAAATATGTTTGCATAATCTGTTGAACAATTTTGAACATTTATTTAAAAAAATGTGCTTAAGGATAATTACAAACTGAAAAAAGCCTATCATTTTTAAATAAATGCATTTTAAGTAGTTCTTTTACAGCATACTTCCAATTGCAAATGTACTTAGAAAGCATACCTGCATCAGAGTTTTATAGTTTCTATCAAACAAGGATTTGCCAATTCTGAAAATCAAAATACTTTTTGTTCACACAGAAAGCAGAAAAATTTAAAATCAAGGAGTGGACATTTAGATACATTAAGATAATGTAACTTATCCAAGAAAAGTTTAAAAGGCAAAACTTCATTGTATAGTTTGGTTATTGTTTGCTTGTTTTAACATATTAACATATGTTTTAAATTATTATACTTATACTTTGGTTTATGGTAATTGTGGCAGAAATGCCACCGTGGGTGCCCCTCTCCAGAAACCTCTCTCTGTGCCCACCTGAGAGGCTGCTGGTGAATCCCTCAGGGCGGGGATCTCATCCCTGTCTGCATGACAAAAGCCTGGGCCTTGGAGATGGATGCTCTGGTCACCTGGGCAGGGGAAGAGACCGGGCCCTGGCCCTGCGCGCAGCCCAGGTAACCAGGGATGCTTGGGAAATGGGTCAGCTTGTGACCAGTTTTGGCAGCTTCGGTTGGACCAGGCTGCTGAGGTCAGAGGGGAATAAAGGCCCCGAGGGAGAAGAAGGGCAGGCAGCAGCCATTAGCCAGTAGCCATTAGTCATGTGGTCATCTAGGTGTACCTGAACTGGCTCTCTGCATGCCCTAAGAGTAATCTGCCTCCAGAGGAAACTCCAACTACCTCTGGATGATGAGAGTGAGTAAGCTACTTGAGATCTGATTAGATATTTAGAGAACAGTATTCCAGATGCGTGTTCAAACGGCTACCTCAGCCACCCTGGTTTGCTCTATGGGATTCCTCGATATTCCTCTATTATTTCTATGATATTGCTCTACCTTTTACCCTGTTTCTGCCCTACCCCCTGTAATCAATAAAGTTCTTCGTGACCGGTGTGGGACACTTATTGAGGGGTGGGTCTAAATTATGCCAAGTAGGTTCCTTAGGTCTGCAGACTAAGGGAAGCTTCCCTGATAAGCCCCTGACTTGGGGAAAAGTGCCCCAAGTGTTGGTATTGGGTGTAGGACCCAGTGGATGATCAGGCCTGTGTTTTCCAAGGTGCACAGAGCCAGAAGTGAGTCCAGAGCCTTGGATGGTGGCAGCGGAAACCCCAGGCTAGCGGGTGTGCTCCAGGG
>JAGPOW010000229.1:1086197-1109047 GCA_030014935.1 Caiman crocodilus
AAAAAAAAAAAAAAAAAAAAATCAACATTTCACAAATGATTTCAGTGAAGTTAGGCAATTTTTCTACTGAGCCTTAGTTCATTTATGGTCTTGCATTTTAACTAAATAAAACTTTGATTTTATTTGGTGCCAGGCTGTTGTCTAGAGTTTGAACTGTAGGATTTATTCAACTCCCAAACTAGAAATGAATCTGCAGAGATGTAAACCCATGTGAACTGAAGACAAAGAATGTGTTTGAATGCATGAGAATCAACATACCTACCTTCTGTTTTTAGCTATCAGGTGGTCAGGGTTAACTATGGACTTTTTATGACATGTATTAGAAATAATACCTTTTTTTTGTTAACACTAAATTCACTCAGGTTTATTTTCTGATACATATTTTTTTTTAAGTTTTGCAAGGCCTGAATATAGCTAGCTAAATATATATGAATTTACAATGCTGTCTTCCTTACTTCACCAAGGAACAACAACTATTAAAATACATGCTAGCTCTGAAGGTTCATGCTACCTACGTATTTATTTTCCTATTTACCTCTTGAGTCAAATACAATTGAATAAAATGTATATTGTAGTATTAATACCAAGAAGCACTGATCTCCCCACATATTCAAGCAAACAGATTGACTTTTGCAGCATAAAGCTGAAAAATGGGTTACTGTGTGGATTTGTGACTTCAAATCAATATTCATGAACGTTTGCATTTAGTTCAAGAATATCAGAATGAGCTTGTTTTCCTGCTCAAGGCATCACTATGTTTGAAGCTCTACACCACACAGAAGCAGAAAAAAAAAACAACAACTTCCCATATGGATGTAACAGACTGAAGAACACTGAACTTCTATATCTGACTCTTACCTAGAGTTGAGCAGTATTTATGTTCTGGTCAGACTATTGTCATATTAGCCCTTCTTCCAAGCTGGCAATAACAGCAGCAAGTTCTAAGATGAAAAAGATATTTTACCAGGTACCCTAGAAATGAATTATAAAAGCAAATAAACCCTTGTTTAGATGATTAATTAATATCTATATTTTTATCCAGACAGCCAGCCTGGGAAATGTACTGAGTCACTGCCCCAATATTTCTCCTAAATTTAAAACAAGACATACATTTAAGAATGAAATATGCCAATCTCAAATTAAGGATCACAGGATCATAGGAAAATTGGGCTGGAGGAACCTAACAAGGTGCATTCCCACAAGTGCATGTATGCATTTCCCTAGGGACAACAGATGTGGTTCTAGCTGGCCAGGCTCAGGTGTTGGGCAGCACATGCTGGTGCCATGTGTGCCATGCCACTTATTTCTCAGTATTTTTAGATACAGGGATTTCCTAGTATCTTATTTTGCTTCTGCACTGCAATTATACAGTGCAGAGAACCTATGAATGTGTGCTGCGTGTGTTTTGAGGTGCCTCAAAAGCCTTTGAGGCATCACAAAGCACACATTCCCACTTGTAGGGACATGGCCACAGCGTAATCTAATCCAGGCCCTTGCTCAAATCAGGAACATCCCCAACTACACCATACCAGGCAAACATCTGTCTAACATGCTCCTGAAAACTTCCAAAGATGGAAATTCCACAATTTCTCTAGATAGCCTGCTTGACCACCCTTATAGCCAGAAAGTCCCTCTTAATCTCCAACCTAAATTTCCCCTGCTGAAACTTATACTGTTGTTCCTACTTCTGTTCCCTACAACCACAGAGAAACACCCACTTCCATTCCCTCAGTAACCACCCTTCAGGTATTTGAAGACAGTTATCCAATCTCCCTCAGTCTTCTCCGCAGTCATGCAGCCTTGGCAGTTATTCCTCAGTATTTGTGCATACAATTATTCCATCTCAGGAGCAGGACTTTTCATTTGTTCTCATGGAATTCACTGATTGATTGTGGACTATTTCTTCAGTGTATCCAGTTCATTCTGGATCCTAGCCCTGTGGAGTATCTGCAACTCCACCCAACTCTGTGTTGTTCACAAATTTGCTAAGCATGCACTCAATCCCATCATCCAGGGCAGACATTTGGGGAACCCCACTTGAGGTTAAGATTAATAAAACACTCCCTTGACATAAAAACCTAACCGTCTGTGACATAAAACAACCAACAGTGAGAGATCATTACTAGACTAAGATTCTCTCTAATAAGATTTCCATTTGTGCAGGTGGTGTTGGTCTTTATTTGGACAGAATCTGTTCTTAGAAGAAGAATGAGATAGATGACTTACATTACTATTCATGGTCTTGTTTGTTCTTTGAAGAAAGGATAGGAAAATGGATCTTTCCATTAACTGGAAAATTTAAAATTCTGGGCTTATGAAGAAAAAACAATCAAGTTTCTCTCTAACAGATGGGAGCCTGTCCTATATTCTTTAGGTGTATTTGTGTTACTCACTCAAAGAATAGGGTCCAGTGTAGCAAAACCCCCAGTTGTTCTCCCCCCCCCTCTTAAAATGCACTCCCTCCCCTTCCCCAACCATTTCTGACATTTTCTTTCCCTCTATTCCCTGTAGATAAGTATAAGTGAGCTAAGACATAGGATAAGCTTCAGCATTTTATTTTAGTAGCAAGTTGCATTTGTTTTGTTTTTTCTTCTTCTTTGTATTGTATAATTATTATGTTTATATTGATCTTTACTGTTCTATATTACTGTTTTTACTGGTACTATATGATTTAGGCCTACATATGTAAGTTAGTATAAGTCATGTCAAGTTTCCATTGTGTTTGTTAAGTCTCCATCCTGTCCCCAGGCCCAGCTGCGTAACCCATGACTCACACCTACCACTCCTATGTAAATTGGTTTCTGGGTGAACGGAGATGAATGAGGGTCCTTGAAAGACAATGGCAGTAGATCTAAAAATAGCTCCCTCTGAATGACCGATCCATCAACACCAATACCTGGACCAATGATCCAGCCATTGGAACCACCCTCACATGCTCAGTAAGAACACCTGGAGCCCTCTGGAACAGGACTGACCTTGCCTGGACAGGCCCTCCCCATAGGAGATCAGAGGTAGTCTGCCCCATAAAGAGGGGTAGTGAAGACGGACTCCATGGGACGCCCTCTCCATCTGGACCAGCACCATGCCACACCACCTATCTACCCAGAGGCCCTGCTGGTGGTCCCCCTCTGAAAAACACCTACTGGACAAGGACCCCTTTCCAGCCTGGATAGGTAGCTATCACCCCCCCACCCCATCCCCTTTTCAACTAAGGACTTGGACTCTGCTTCTCTTCCCTACCTGGACTCCAGCCCTTCCACTAGTCTCTTTCTCCTCCTGCCTGCGTGTGCGTGTGTGTCCCAATACCTTCATGAGGCTGTGTAGTTGTCTGTTTAATAAAACTGTTATTTGGACCCTTGAATTCGGTTTTGCTTTAATATGGTTTGGCCCTGCTACAATCTCTGCTCCTCACCCCTCTAACTTCTGTCTCATTTCTCCCTCTCCTGCTTCTGGCTCAGTGCCACCTTCAGCACCGGTCCTGAGCTCCTCTGCTTCCAAACCCCTTGTTTCTTTGCCACTGTCTTATCCCCACTGCCTTTTCCTTTTCCCCTGAGAAATTATGTTTCTACCTCAGTTTCTTTCCTAGATGTTTCCTCCTTGTCACCACTTATTTGCCTCCCCACAATATCTCAGCCGTCTGCCTCAGTTTTCAGCCCCAGTCTACCTTAAGTAAACCCAAGCCTCAGTTCCTCAGCCAGCTTCTCTGTAGTCCACCAATTCTAATTATGGTTCTGGCAACTTTCACTCCCTACACTTTAACTCTCTCTCTCACCTAAACCTTCCCCCAAGTATCCCAGGTACCCCAAGCACACACATATATACTGTGCCATCCAAGTTAGGACCTTACCTAAGTGTAGGGGGTTGTATGTGTGTGTGTGTTGTGTGTGTCTGTGTGTAATATATGACTTAGTGATCTCTGTATGTGTCCTGAGTGTATGGATATGGACAATTGATTTTTGTCTAACTTTTGGGGTGTATATTGTATGTATATTGCTTGAATTAGTAATAGGTATGCATGTGCCTAGGCTAGTTTGAATGTGTACGTGCCTGAGTTAGTAGAGTGTGTGTGCGCGCACATGTGTGTGCGCGCATGCACACACACATCCAGTTGATTAGTGTGTTTGTATGTGTGCAATTGCGTCACACACCCCTATCTAACAGCACAATATTGAGATCCTGAGAGTTGGCCTGATCCCACAGGGCAACACCAGAATCAAAGAGGCCCTTTGTTTTGTTATTATTATTGTTGTTATTATCATATCATCATATACTATCTTCTATTTTAAATTTTGTTTAAACTGATAGGATGGGAAAAAACATGCATGTTTTTAGCAAAAATTATAAATTACACAAATGTTGTTATTTTATTATATACCATATTTACTCAAATGCATGACAAGGGTTCCCCCCGCCCCCCATTTAACATGGGGAAAAAAAACCCTCAACTTGCATATGAATACGAGGCAGCAGGGGGCAGGCAGCTGCTGCAGCTCCAACTCAGGGCCCAAATTGGGGTAAGGCCAGAACTACACCTTCCGCCTGATCCTCTGCCCCTATTCCTCTCCCCATCTGCTATGGGTGAGTCCCCACTGCCTCTCCCTCCTTTGCCGCAGCTTCCAAACCTATCATCTCTCTCCTTCCCTCCTTTGTCTACTTGCTCCCAAACCTCAGCACTTACCCTTGCCCCAGCCAAGCCCAGTAACAGAAATGACAGTGGAAGCTCTGGTCCAGCCCCAGAATTAAGACTGCTTGTTGCCATGTCACTGTCACTACTTCCAGGCCAGGCCTGGGCCAGAAAACAGGAAAACAAAACAAAACAAAACCCATGTGTCCTGTGCTTCAAATACAGTGGGGCTGGAGCCTGCTGGCACCAGTGCAAGTGACTTGCGAGGGCAGACAGTGGGGGAGAGATGTCAGGGGGCAGGGATCAGGGGCAAAGTGTGCAAAAGGGTCAGGGGTCAAGATGGCTCACCCCCACCCATTATCTCCCTCCACTGCCTCCTTTAACATCTGCCTCCCAATGCCTGTTTTGGATTTGGGTATTATGGTACTCAATATATGGTAAATTTTTTAATTTATTGTTCATTCAATCATACTGGTTTAGCAAAAGCTGTTGTTAAACTGCTACTACAGCAAGCAAATAAAGTATCATCTTGTCCTTGTCCTTATAATGGACAAGAAAGTCTTATAAAAGTAGTCACATGATCCCATGATAGCAATAAGAACCACACCTGAGGCTTCCCCCTGAGGTGATGGGATAACTTCATTTAACCAAAATGCCTCTGCACAGGAATAGAAACACTGTGCTGCTAGCTGAGTGATATATAATAAACAAAATACTGATAATAGAAAAATACAAACCTAGATTTAAGTTAAATATAGATAGGAACATATTTCAAAAGCAATCTTCAGCATGCTGAAAAAAATCCATGCATTCTCACAAAATATTTATTTTCGACATAAACTAAAACAAAATTAAATGGAAAATTGTTAACAGTATAACTGCTTTTGCTAATTTCAGTGTCACGACGCACCCTGCAGGGAGGGCCATGATCTCCCTGAGATCCCTCGCATCGTGTCAAGGCCAGCCCAGGGGCACCCTCTTATTCTCGCCCACTATGTCTTGTTCTTAAATATATATATATTGGGAGGCTGCCTTACACCTCCTTGGACACGACGTATTGGGACCTCTGTCCCCGTGGTCTCCCGGACTGTCCGGGGTCTCCCTGTCCGATGGGTGCTCCCTAGGCACCCTAGCCTTATGGGTTGTGCATGGCTCCGGCCCACTCCTAATACCACACCCCAAGCCTCGCAGATGTGAAAGACATTGGTATGTCAAAATACATGCCCGCTCTCCCAGGCCTCCTCTGTAATCTCTCTCATAGTGCCCCCTCCTGGGCTCTCCCTGTGCCCTCTCCAGGCTCTCTCTAGTATAATGTCCCTCACTGGGACTCTCAATGACACCACCCCTCCCTTGGGACTCTTGATGCCCACACTGGGCCTTCTTTAAAATAATCTAGCCTGCTCTGGGACTTATTATCGAGCCTCCAGTCTTTTAGGCCCACCACAATGCTACCCTCTCTTTTGCCGGGCGTTCCATGCTGCTATCCCCTTTGACCGAGGACCACTGCTGCACCTTGCCCTTCTCTGGGAGCACTCTGCTACTAACCCCTTTTCCTCAGGGTCCACCACAGCACCCTGCCCCTGGCTGAGGTCCATCACCATAGTAGCCTGCAACTGGACTCGCTATGCCCATCCTGGACTTCTCAATAGCACCCCCTTCCCAGGGACCTTCTGTGCCCCCGCTGGGCACCTTAAAAAATACCGCCCCCTCTCCAGGGCTTGCTGTGCCTGCTCTGGGCTTCCCGATCCTTGCCCTCTCCTAGGGCTCATCATACCCCCACCGGGACCTCTCAAGCATTGCCTCTCATGGGCTTCTCAAAGTACTGTTCCTTGTCTGGGCTGGGGTCTACGAACCCCACAAGTTGCGCCACCACTGGTGCTGAATTGTGCCGTCCCAGGCGCTAGGCTGCACCTCCTGGGCACTAGGGCCCCACGCTCTGTGGGCCCTTATGAGGCCTCCTCCAACCCCTAATAGCCTCACCTAAAACCACCGGTATATTACAACAATGCAAACTCAAGCCTTTGGCTGTAACTGAAACAAAAGGCACCCAGCCATAACAACATAAGCCTCCTGACTACAACTGAGCATCATTGCTCCAACCTCTGGAGCTCTCATGAGCTGTACTTGCCATCAGGGTTCTCCCTATACCCTGGCCAAGGGAGCTCCTGCCTCTCCAGCTGCTAGCAGGAAACTACCAGCCTGGCCTTGGCTCTGGGCTTTATGAGAGCCAGGCCCTACCCCCTTAGGGTCAGCTGACTGCCGTCAGGTGCAGTTGCTTGCTGCCTGCAGTCGCCCTAGCAACTCGCTTCTGTGCTCCTTATCCAACTGCTAGGGCTTTCCCCAGCAGCTTCCATGCACTAGGAGTGGGGCAGGGAGGTGTGCCGTGACACACAGGTCCTAAATTAAACAAAGTAAGATATGGAGAAACCCACTGCACTTGTAATACCCATCATCTTGGAATGCTAAGACTAAATCTGGACCCATCAGTTGGATTCAGATGCGTAGTCCTGTGCGATCTGTGGTGCCATAAACCTCTTTGTGGTACCACAAACTGCATACCCAGCATGTTAAAACATGCTCAACACTGCAATTTTTCAGTGTGGGGGCAAAATTTATTACTGGAAAATCCTGAAAACAAAAAAACCCCCAAAATAACCCACATAGTATGGTACATGCCACAGAAGCATGTGCTGACAGATATGGAGGCTCGGTCCTCCCTAGAGATGCTTCGCCCCCCCCATCTTTAGTTCTACCCCAACTCTTCCAACATGCCTGGAACTGGGAGGAATGGGGAAATGGCAGTTTCCCCAAAGCAGGGCATTTTGCCTTGCATCAAAGCACATGTACAGGAGCATACACAGGACCAAAAAGTACTGACAAAAATTTGTGCTGCTATGGTTTTTACCCCTGCCAAGTGTGTGCTTCTATATGTGAGGATGCTCCCATCATGTATATATATTTAAGTATCTACATCCTGAGATAGAAAACCAGGCTCTCTGAGAACAGTAATAGTCTGGTATCTTCCATGGGTCAGGCAAAAAGGGGGATGCATAACACAAACTTACACACAAAATTCATGATGCTGGAAAAATACCTTCTTTCCAGGTATTTAACTTTCCCACCAGATTATATCTGGTAAAACAAAAAAAACCTTTATTCTCTTCTCCTTGCTCAACTTGTGCTAGATTAAAATTTCCAAAGAAGGCAGAATACTTTAAACACACATATTATGAGGAAGAATTAGCAATCAAAGGAAACAAATGGATATGACAAACAAAGTGGAATAATTCATTTGTAAAATGGATCTCACTGGAAGTTTGGAAAATGCTATTATATGTAGCTGATTTACTGGTATGTGAGAGTTAAGTCTTTGTGGGGAGTAAATACATGTATTCACTCCCCACATTCATATTTAGCACAAATTCCTTTATTGTCCAGACTAGCATTTAATTGCTTACTTTCATATTAAAGGCCATGGTCTGACCTTGAATGCATATAGAAACCTTCCAGTGTCTTTTATAGGAAATGCACATATATATCTAAAGATACAATTTGTCCCTAGGGGCAGATTATTTTCTTTTTTTTTAAGTTATATTATTACATTTATAATTATTTTTTAAGTTATATTATTAAATTTATAATTATGCCTGAGGCATAAAGAATGTCTAATGGCATAAATATAGTCCTAGAAAGAGAATCAGAAGGATCTGTTTTTAATTCTTTTTTTTCCTGGTGTATGTAATCTGAATCCTTTATCCCACCTTGACATTTCTATGCAGCTTCCACTTTAATTCTTATTCATTTAAAATCTGTGCACCACTAGTGTTTCTCTACCAAACTTCCATATGACGGTATATGTTGAAAAGGAGCCAAGTTTCAGTATCATCATACTTAAACATTCACTCAGAAGCATAATTGTTCTAATACACAATTTTTCCCCTCTAATTTAAAGGCAGTTAGTAAATCTTTTTTTCTTTCCAGCAGTTATAGGCTTTTCTGTCCACGTATGACAATAAGATCTCCACTCTGTTCCCATGAAAATGAATAGTAAGATTTTAACAGATTTGTACATAGACCAGATAATTAAGACCTGATCCTGTTTGCTTCTTACTAGGTTTTTTTTCCCCTAAGATCAGTGGAGCTGTTTGTAAGACAGGCACAATCCAGTCCTAATATTTAAAGTTTGCAGAGAACTGAAATGATGGACTAGTTGAGGAGAATATAGCATAGGAATAAAATAAATCGGCTTATACCTTTGAGGTTTCCTGATTGTGTGACATTTTGATTAGCCTGGTTCTTCCTGGCTCATCTAAGAATAGCACCAACTTTATATATGCCAGAAACTATATATCATCAGATATGGAAATACTGGTCATGATCCTTTTTTCCCTGTTTCCTGCATCCAGGATAGTAGGGAAGCCATTATATTAGCTCTATAGCTTCAGGAGAGGTCCTAAGAAAAGGGAAATTCTCCAGGAGCCAGATAATTTTATAAGACTTTTACTCTGTTTAAGCAAAATGGAGGCACCCAAATACAACTGAAGATCTGATATTATATATATTTAGTGGACCAATGAAATAACTGCATGAAGCTATTTTTGGTGACTGAGACCAAAATATAACTGCCTGACATTCAATGCTGGAAAAAATGACTGATTATTTTCCAAGACATTGCTTTGAAAGATTTACAAAGGATGAGCATCATATCCAGCATTATTCATAGAATGCTGTAACGGCAAGTTTTTATTTAATAAAAGGAAATTGAATTTGTCAGATTTGCCAATAATTGAAAGGTATGTAGTTGCTCAGAATCAACCCAGTAGCAATGCTGTTGATTAGGATGGCAGATGGTGACAGAAAAACTAATTGAGTCTCAATCAAATAAAATGACTGACTTTTCAAAGAAATGTTATTCAATTATTGATCATATACAGTGTGGTCAGAAACTCGACAAGTAAAAACTGGCACTAACCGCCTTAGGGCTGTTTCAGGTTTTCAATATACTATACACTTTCCCCCCCAAATACAATTTTCTGGAAGTGACAGAATCCAGGACAAAGCTTTGTAGAATTTTACAGAAATGTACAAATTTTATTCTTTTCCTGAGATAGACCTACCTAAGAACAATTTGACTGTAACCCTATTTTAAACTGTACATTTTCAGATCTCAGTTCTAACTTGTAAATCACCAAGATCTATGTAGCCTGTTTCAGCTATGTTTGACTGAACTCACTACTATCCTTCTCTAAAAATACAGCTTACATCGTTGATGATTCTGTAAATTCTTCATAAGCACATTTCTTTATTATTAATCTGTCTAAATACCACAACAACACCATAATTTCTAGGATACACATGTAAAAATGGATATCTCTTTCCATGAAAGTTTTTGTAGTGAATAATTTCTTGGACAGGGTGTTCAATATGCAACTAATATGTATGATTTTTGATTTAGTAGTGACACCCTGAAAAGGATGAGCAGATGAAAGCAAGAAAACAATATTATCCTCACCACTTCGCTTGGATAAAAAAAAAGATCCAAATTATATCTTCACTGCTTATCTTGATCCTTATTGTCAGTTCTTATCTTTCAGCAGACAACGTCAACATCACCTATACTAGTGTTTTAAATAGTTGGAAAAGGTCTAGAATGCATTGCTTCATTCTTATGCCTTGCAACCAACAATGGAAAAACCATGCCATGGATTTAGTGTGCCAGTCATGTGGCTTTGGTTTTAGATTCCTGCCACTAAGAATACAGGGCACCTATACATGAGCAGCAAGGCTGCTCTGACACACTGAAATTAAAGTGACCCTGCCACCATTTTTAAGCATGGGGATGCTGATACACAAGATGCTCTGGGCACCTTTATTAAAGTGGCTCTTGGAGCCACTCAAATTAAAGCACTCCCCTCCCCCGTTTCTGGATCATGTATATAAATGCCCATAAAGTCAAACTCAGGCTTGATATAATTTTCTTCAAATTCAGGAGTTCAGATTATGTCTAGATTTTGTTACATGTTTGCTCGGTGTGCATGGTTCTTATAAGTCTAAAAAAACCAAAGTGTGATAGAAGATGTTGGAAGATCTCAGATCATAACAGCTCTAAAAGACAAGGACCTGGGAGTATGAAGAGTTACTCTACTTATTCCAGATATTTCAAAAGCTAAATAAAATGTTTAGATTTTGGTTTAAGATTTAGATTGATTCTCTCTCTTTCATCTCTTCTGAATTAACTAACTCCTCTGTCTTAATATTTTTAAATTTACTAAAAAAATTAAAAACAAAACAAAACAATATAGGCCTGATACTGGGCAATAATTAAAAGAAGTAGAAATATTATGACCTGATGTATAAATAGAAAGTGCCATTAATCACTGCCATTTTTATCATAACCAGACTGGCTCTTCTTCCACACTTTACTTAAAAAAGAACTGTATTAAGTAAAGATTATAATGTTGCTAAGTGTCATTTTAAACACAAACCACAATATTTTATACTTATAGATTAATCCTTTAAACTAGTGCTTCTGAACCAAGGGGCCACTTTTAGAGTCAAGTGACCCCCTTGATAGACTTGAATCACCATCAGAAAATGCCAGGTCTTGGCTTTCCTTCAGCCTTCACTTAACTTTTGACTATAAAACAAAAATGGAGCTATCCTTTTATTGCAAATAATAATAATAATAATAAAAAAACATAACAGATCAGAATGTTTTTTGACACTAGAGTTTCCTACTTGCAATCTCTGAGTTTATCTTGTGAATTGTTTTCATACCCACAGCGGCTAACATTACATGGTACCCTACAGCACCCTTGATAGGATCTCAAGGCACAGCAGGGAGTTGCAGCATCATAGTTGAGAATCACTGCTATAAACTTTAGTTTATATAATATTTGGTTTCTAAAACTTGTGTTTTACAAAAGATTTATTTTTTTGTACTTGAAGAGGCATAGATAGTCATAAATGTTATTCAGATCAGTGTGATTATTCTTACAGAATGTATTTACTCTTCTCTAAGAGAACAAAATTTGTGAAGCAACAAACAAATTGAAAAAGCATAAAAGAACTCATGCAAATATAATGCAAAATTTAGATTTTCCAGTTTTCATGCTATCTTTCTATCTGTGATAGAAGGCAAAAAATGATGTGACAAAATAACCAAACAGGAAAATAATAAGAACATATTTCTATACTGCTGTGGTAGCCTTAGTGTTAACTTAATTGACCATGATCTCAGTCTACGGATCCATGCCCTAACTAATTAAAAAAATCCCAGTAATGATTTTTATATATATACACAAATGTATACCATATTCACTCACATGCATCATTTTCCCAAAAGTCAGCCCCTCAAAATTGGAGTGCATGAATGGAAGCATGGAAGCTGATTTTTCTGCCTGGAATAGATGCACTACATTTGATTCCTGTTCCACTGGGCAGCAACAGTAGCATTTCTAGTCAGGCAGCAAAGAGAGTCAGTTGAGTTAAAGATTCATTGTTTTTCTTTCCACAGGTGTTAACAGTTGTCTTTCCTTCCTAATGGTTTTGATGTTAGTCTACTTAAGCTAACCTTCCTTCAGGCAATTTTTAGTCTACCTGCTCCTGGTCTCTCTTTTCTTATTTTACAGCCCTGGTGATTTTGTAGCTCTTCAAAATCATGGATCTACCCATGTTTGAACTCAGATGGGGACATGCAGAGACATGGCTACACCTACAACCCAGTTTCAGATTTCACAGGCACAGCCGCTGAGGACTTTATTTAAATACCCCAAATGGGTAAGAAAGCTGTTCTTAACAGCACATCCCCTCTGCTTATCCCAGTACTTCACAATCAATGTTCCTGGCTGACATGGGTGGGGAAAGCCTCAGACTGAACAGGATCTGGGCTCAGCTGAACAAAGCATCAGTGGCACAAGGTGGGTTGTTCCTCCATGCCGAGTTCCCCTGGGTACTTCTTGCCAGCAGGTTAAGGGAAAAGGAACATCACTGTTAAGGGAAAAGGAACAGTACTGCCACAGCTACTGTTGTCTTCAGCTGAGCCTAGTTCCCTGAGCCCCATTCCCTCCCTGTATCCTTAGCTGCACTGGGGTGTGAGTGGCTAGGAAAGAAGTGGCAAGGAGGGTCCAGAGGTGAAAGCAAAGATGACTCTGGAGTGCCACTGCCCAGGGACAGTAATAGTAAGTGGAGTGGGGAGAAATGCCACTAATCATGAAGCGGGTAGAATTCTTACCTGTTTGACATTTAAAAACTGTGCCCACCTATTGCTTCCACAGCATGGTCTGCCCACCTGGTAAAGTGGGAGAGGTTGGGAACAGTGAATACAGGCACCTCTGCAGGGCTGGTTGTTGCTCCAGCACCCCCTTTTTTAAGTCCTGGATCTGCCTATGGTTCCACCCAGGAAGACTGGTCTTAGTTAGCAACCAAGGTATAAGCTTTAGTTAATCAAGGCAGGGAGGGTGAGCTTGCTAGCCTAAGATTATGAAAGAAGCCAGAAAGGTCTCTATATTAAACAAGCATAGAGGGTTGTTAGGCCTCTTAACCTGTTGGTTTAATTTCTGGCGGGCCAAAAAGGGTCTCTACTCTGGGTATTGACCTACGGCCTAGCCCCGCCTGAAGGGCAATAAACCAATAACCAGGATAAAAATCAAATGAAAGAGTATAGTATGACTCTGTACAGTAGTTTAAGAATTTACACTAATATTAACAATAACAGCAAATTGGAATGACACAAGAAACCAGTATATACAGTATTTACAAGGGAGAATCAGACAGCACCACCATACTACCCCTAGACAGCAATACAATACTCTCAAGCCTAGTGTGGAAAATGAGAATGCTTCTCCAGTCTTCACTACACTCATTTAGGATTTCCCTGTTCTTCCCAAACAGGCAGTGTGCACCTCAAAACTAAGGATGAGTGATATGTTACGCTGGCAAGGAGTGGCAGGTGTACCCCTGTACGACAGAAGTCATTCCACAGTTATATGATCCATTGGGACATAAACCCTTCACTCACACAGACACCTTTTACCACAAATCCAACAATGCCCACTCTCTCAAGTATATACACCACTGATTTTCACAGCCTCAGTTAAGCACACATAACACAAACCAACAGTCACATACACCTACAATCTCGCACACACACTCATGCACTGCAGTACTGACTCGCATAGGTTTTATACTACTCAGATCAAGCCACTTGTCAATCGCATCTTTCAGCCACTCATCAATAACATCACTCTGTCACTTGCCCGCCCATCATTGCTGGACCACTCAAAATACTCAAAACTTTTTTCACGTCACACTTTGTTAACGTACTTTCCCCTCCACAGCTGTTATATAATTATGAAGGACTGTGCATGCTCAAGGCAAATTAATGCATGTATCTGGGTCATGACATCATTGAAGGTAGAAGTTCAGGCTTACTAGGATCTTCAGACCCTCTAGTCATACATGCATGTGTAAATCATGTTATGATATAATTACACACCACAAACCAGCAGGCTCTACAGTTAGGGAGCTACAGTTAGGCTTTATCCCTGCTCTATGCAGTCATAACTCTGAAAAAAACTATTTTTTCTTCATTATGTCTTCCCAAAAACAAGGTGTACTTTATTAGGGGGCATATGATACATGAGAAAATATGGGGGGAAAGTGTGTGTGTGTGTGCATATGTAAACATGTGTGCATATTTCATATGCATGGATACTTTACATAAAATGCATTTAAAATAAATAATTAGGGTTTGATAAAAATAAATGCTGCACTTCAAAACTATCATTTTGTCGAAAAAAATCAGGCTGAAATACCATGATAGCTACTATTTGAAACATCATATTCAAACTTTCATTAGGTAAACTATGCAAAACTCTTGTTTAAATAGCATGTAAAACTTACTAAGATGTATCTAGGTATATGCATCCTCTCCTAGTCCAATTCAAACAGATCAAGATCAGGACCAAACCGACTGCTTCAAAATCATGAAGTAAATGAGGGATATTGAGCAATGCTGGAACCTTTCCTCTGTTTTTCTAATATTTTGGGGGGAAATGCAAAAATTATGCTAGTTAGCTAACTTGTAAATCAAGTGAGTGCGAGAACCAACTTGTGGTATACCTGTATGCATTTTAATTCATAGAATAATAGAATCATAGGATCATAGAAAATAAGAGTTGGAAGGAACCTCAGGAGGTCATCTAGTCCAACCCTTTGCTCAAAGCAGGTCCAGCCCCAACTATACTACCCCAACCAAGGATTTTTTCTAGCCAGGTCTTAAAAACTGCAACAAGGGAGATTCCACAACCTCACTGGCTAACCTGTTCCAGTGCTTTATTACCCTTCTAGTAAGGAAGTTCTTCCTAATATTTAACATAAACTTGCCTAGATGGAAGTTCAAACCGTTGCTACTGTTATTTGCCATCACTGAGAACCATCCAGCTCCATCCTCTTTGAAATCACCCTTCAGGTAGTTAAATCTGCTATTAAATCTCCTCTCAGTCTTCTCTTCTTTAGACTAAATGAGTATCTTTACACATATTCTGGGGTGGGAGAGGAGGGGGTTGCTTTAATTAGAGTGATTCTTGGGAGCCACTCAAATTAAAGTTTCCACAGCATTTCATGTATTTAGCATCCCGTGCGTCAAAATTGCAGTGGGCACTGAAACTGAAGCTAGTTTGATGGCCTTTAGTTAAGTCACCCACACAACAACTTTGAAGCATGGGGACACTAAATATACATGATGTTGAGGCTGCTGAAGCATGCTAATTAGCACTTTTGGGGACAGGCATCAGGCATTCCCATTAAGCCCAGTCCCTTCAGCCTCTCCTTAGAAGTCATGTGCCCCAGCCCCTAATCATTTTGCTTCCCTCTTTTGGACTCTCTCTAATTTGTCTACATGTTTTTTATAGTAGGGCACCCCAAAACTGAACACAGGACTTCAGGTATGGCTTCACCAGTGCCGAATGGAGGGAAATAATCACTTCCCTTGATCTGCTGGAAACACTTCTACTAATGAAGTCAAAGTTATCCTTCTTTGCCACAAGGACACACAGTTGACTCATATTCAGCTTATCGTGCGCTGTAACCCCCAGGTCCTTTTCTGAAGAACTACTGCTTATTCAGTTGGTCCCCAGCCTGTACAGGTGCATGGAATTGTTTTTTTTTTCCTAAATTCAAGACTTTCCCTTTGTCCTTATTGAACCTCATAAGTTTTATTTTGGTCTAATCCTCTAATTTATCCAGGTCCCTCTGAATCCTAACCCTAGCTTCCAATGTATGTATTACCCCCCCCAGTTGGTATCAGCTGCAGACTTGCTGAGGGTGAAATCCATCCCATCTTCCAAGTCACTGATGATGACATTAAAACAAAACTAGTTCCAGGACCAATACCTAGGCTACATCATTTGATACGAGCTGCCAATTAGACATCAAGTCATTGACCACTATCCTTTCACCCACCAATCCAGTCAGTTTTCTGTCCACTTTACAGTCCTTCCATTCAACCCATACTTCCTTCATTTGCTTGAAAGAATGTTGCGGAGATGCATTGATGTGTTTTATTTTTTTTGCTAATGTCAAGGTTTATCATGTCCACTGTTCTCCCACATCCACCGAGCCATTCATCTCATCATAAATGAGGGTGGTCAGGCATCACTTACCCACGGTGAATTTAAACTGACTGTTCTTAATAACCTTCTCCTCCAATTGCATAGAAATGCACTCCTCGAGAACCTGTTCCATGATTTTTCCAGGGACTGAGGTGAGGCTGACCAGTCTGTAATTCCCCGCATCCTCTTTCTTCCCTTTCTTAAAGATAGGCACTATATTTGTCCTTCCCCAATCACCCTGGACCTTTCCCAATCATCAAAAGTTTTCAAAGATGATGGCTAGCAACTGTGCAATCACATCAACCAACTCCCTCAGCACCCTCAGGTGCATCCCATCTGGTCTGATGGACTACTTCAATGTTTACAGTTGTTGGCATGTTATTTTTTTGAGATAAAAAAAAAAAACAAGGAAAGTTTTACTAAGACATCCATGTAGTTTAAATGGATATAACTGTAACTTACCTATAATGTATAGGTAAGCATGAAGCACAAGAACAAGAAATACAATTTAGAGAATTAAATCCTGACCCCATTCAAGTGAAAGTAGTTTAACCATTAACTTCCATCTGACCAGGATTTCACTAGAAACTTTTGTTATTATTTTAACAAAAAAAGTCCCAAGTCAATTAAGTTCAAGTGCTTCAGAATTGTATAGAATATATGACTCAAAAAAGTTTTGTTTGTTTAAATAACTGCTATTAGCAGATCCCTGTTTTCAAGAGCCTTGTATTCAGAGAATATTGCCTTCCTGGAATTTTATCAGCATATTTCAACATATGTAGCAAAAAATAGAAATTCAGTTCCAGGTTCAGATTATTATTTATTTAATAAGGTAAAGTCTGCATTCATTTAACTTTGAGGAGACATGCAAAGTTTTCGTAAAGAAAACATAAAAGAAATGTCTTTCAGTTGCATTTTGTTTCTGAGGGTTAGGTAAATGTCAAGATATCTCTTTAATTTTATATTCTAAAAAAGAATGTTTTATGGGGAAAGGAAATCAAGAAGTTTTATATCTAATTGGAGATTTTTGAAAGTAGCTCCCCCTTTTCCGAAAGATAACACTGAAATATCTATATGATTTACAAGTTTTTACTGCAAAGTTAGAAGGCTGAAACGCCATTAATTATACAGTTCTATTTAAAACAAAATTAAGAAAATGACCAAATTTAGGAAATAAGAGAGTGAAAGAAAATCATTATTTTCTCCTATTTGTTTAGGTGGTATATCTCCCCCCAATTTACAAATGAAAAGGAAAAAAAAATGGATGAGCAGTTTCACTTTTAGAGAGAAAAAAAATTGCCAATATTTCCATGTTTGGAAGAAGAAACTAAAAATGCATATGCTAGTGTCTATATTAGAAATTATTAATGAAAGGGTCAGTTGTGTTTTAACTCTGTGAAGTTGTTCATGGCAAAAAAAAAAAAGTGGATGCATGGAGTTTTCATTTCATTTACTGCAGAGGATGGACACTGTGGCTATCGTGGTGACCTTGAAAAGAAAAACTTGAATTGGCTCTAGAAGAGTAGGCTATCTAACACGCTTCCTAAAAGAGTGGTACAGCAGCTACATTACTCTGCTGCTTCTAACACACAACTGTAGATTTACAAAAGTCATCAACCACCGCTTTTTTCCTACAAAGAGAAGGAGGAGAAAATGGTTGTACCCCTGATTATTTAACAACTAGAAGGTCAGAGTAGACACCCAGAACATGAGAAAGTAGCTAATACTCTCCACAGCTGAAATCCACTTCTCCAAGGTTACAAGAAAATGCTCTAATCATAAGGTTATACACTATATGGGGGTCTAGTTTGTACTGGATGCTTTCAGTCCTCTTATTAAAGCTGCACCACTTAATACTTAAATTATTAAATATTCATGGACTAGACAGAGTGAGAGCAGGAGTAAGAACAAGTCTCACTTTCTCATCTAATAGGGAGCATGTCCCAGGGTTTTTATGTATTCTAAGGACAAATTTATACATTACTTAAATATTTATTAAATAATATAAAAATTTTTGGAATGTACTGGAATGTAGGTCTCCTCTGACACAGTTGAGTGTTTAACTACTAGTAGTTACTACTAGGACAATAGACTCATACTCACAATCTATCGCAATAATTCTAAAATCATACCTACACAGTAAACGTACTGTTCTTGATAGCAGTGCCTTCACCACTGTGAAGTGCCTTCACCTTCACCACATACCACAGTGGCTGCCTCCTGAACTGGAAGGAATGTAGCTATATTCATTGAGGTGAGCTAATTGACACTGTCACTCAGTGTGGCTGTCAACTACTCTGCTTCCAGTTTAGGATGCAGCCCTTGCTGAACAGCATGGTATGTTCCATGGTGGGGATGCCTGGTATGCAGAATATGCCATTTAGGTATGGCTGAATTCTTTCATACAAATTGCAACTCCCTCAATGAGGGAATACCTAGAACTATTCTGCTTAAGTATGTGGGTTTGGATTGTTTCAGGCAGACTATAAACATTATACTCGCAAAGGGTGCAGACAGAAGTGACAATTTTCCCCAAATCTGACCACAGAAAGCAGTTTATAGCTGTGACCAAACAAGTGCACAGTGGCAAACAGCTGAAAAATGGCTGATCGGGTGAAAATCTGATCCCTCATTGCATGAGGTATCAGATAAAGATGTTACCAAATGTAACGTTTTTTGGATCTTGAATCTGTGAAGCTCCTAGCCTATCACTTTTTCAGAATGAGAGAGGGGAAAGGGAACAGATGGAGTTCAGTCTGAGGGAGGTTTCAGCCCTCCCCAGAGGGTAGCATAGGTGTATTGCAGCCCCTCCCCCACCCCCAAGGCAGTGTGGGAGCTCCAATCTACCCACCCCATACTTCAGCATCAACTGGGGAGACCCAAGAATGAGTTCCTTCCATTGTCTTTCCCAGTCCCATTCTGAAAACAGTGAGCACAAGCAGAGATCCCTGGATATTGCTATGGGAAGCTGAATGCAGGATCCCAGCAACAGCTAGATTCCCCTGGTCCCTGGAACCAGCAGTGAACTTCTGCCTGGTCTGGGACCACCTTGTAACTCAGAACACGTCACAGAAAACATTCTGAGTTACAGCAGTCTGTACCCAGACTTATTTGGTGACAGATCCCCTCTAGCTGAAATTGTGGGAAAAAAAGACACAGGTATCTCTGTAGGAAAGGGTTCTAGTTTGTGAATCTGAAGTGGAGCAAGTGATCTTTTTACCTGTAGCAAATTATAAGATGGATTTCATGTTATTGGTACTTTGTCACTGTGATGCATGAGGATTTCAAATCAATGATTTTTAGAAATTGAGTTGCCTGTAAATATAGGGTGCTGGACTCAAACACTTGTGAGGCTCTCAGGATAGTTGTTGTTTCCATGTGGCTCTTTGCTGAGCCATTTTGCTACCTGAGACCAAATACTTCCTGTCATTGTCCCTGCATTGGAGTACTTTGAAATAGCTTACTTCTATAGGCTGAGGCTTAATGCTTCAGTTAAAACCTTAGGGCAATATCTTGAGCTAATGTAAAATGGCAAAGCTCCATTAACTTCAATAGAGTTGCTTTGATTTGCTGAGGTTCTTTCTCTCTTAGAGATCTTCAATTCCTTGGGGATACTGTCATGACTGTCTCCATGTACTATATAGCCAGACACATTGTGAGTACACAACAAATAGAAATATGTTTATGTATCAAATAAGAATGTTTAAAGTACTTAAATCCATATTGTAGGAAGCTAAGTGCTTATTTACTAACATAAGTCTCAGAGATGCTGATACAGATTTGTAGTCCAAATTACAGGTATTCAAGCTGAAAAAGTTTGTCCTAGCAATAACAAATATAGATCAAGAATTCAAATATAAATTGGATTAAATTATAATTTTGCACAATAGCTAAGGCTGGTTGAAGTTTTATAATCAATGCTATATTCAACTGAAAAGTGAAAATGATATTGTTTGAAAAGCTGTCAGATTTTTTGAGAATACAAACTTATTTCTAGTAAAACAGGAAATAATTTTTCATTCAAAACCCAAGACTCTCTGGGCAGGAACTGAAATCTTTGTGTTTTTTTTCAAAAATCAAACCAAGGCATACAAACCAACCAATAAAAAAATACAACCAGACCCATGCTTGTCATTCTTTTTTCTTTTGGCAAACATTACCTGCAGATGATATCATTAATTTTATATATGGAACCTAATCTCTCCCATTTTCTGACCATCATCAGACACAGTCAAAACCGTAAGCAGGGAATGGTGAGGAAATACTGCATCAAAGGTTGTTCAGTGGACACATTCAAATTTAAGTCTTCCTTGTCCATGGGAATAGCAAAATTCACTCCATCTATTAAAACAGAGTAAGTTGTTCATCTGTTTCATACAAAAAATGGCATTATGTACCATTTCCTCTCTGCTTCTATTTAAAAAAAAATCTAAATAATTATATTTTCTTCGCAAACTAAAGATGAAAACAAACTACATTAAAATGACATGTTACAACATCAAGCAATAACAATTTAGAAAATGCCAGGATTAATTTTGTCTGTTCAACTTTAATTCAGACCCTTTGTGTGTAGGCCTTATTGCATATTATGTGACCACATGCTATTTTTTCCCAAATAATCCCTCACACAGTACACAGGATGCATGATAATCAAGGATCAGGTCAATGTTGTGTCCTACAGGAAGCTGATGTCTAAAGAACCTTTCCAAATCTTGCAGAAATAAGAATGTGTAGCAAATGAAGCATTTGTAGGAAAAGAAAGAAAAGCCTCACAGCTTGGGCATAGGAATGCTTCACTGAAATCTGAGCTGTATTCCAACTTTTCTGAAGAGTTTTGGTGGGTTTTTTTTTCATTTCTGATGCCCAGGGTTAGGTGGGGTTTTTCACAATGAGAGTGGTCAGTCTTGTATATGTTCAAATCACTTAAACATTGATTTCAGTTACAGTTCTGAGTGCTAGCACTTTTGCAAATATGACCATGGTATGTCAACCTGGACACACAGAAAGTATAGGATATATGATCGGTGGCCAGAATCAGACCAGCTGACAATTTCTACCCATACTGCACACATCCTATTCCTTTCCCTCTCTGTTATGATCTTCCCCCCTCTGTGCTATGAACATATTACATTTTCCCAAAACTTGCTGTCCTCCTTCCCTCTACTGAATAAACCCCAATGTGGGAGGGAGGTCTTCTGGCTGCAGGGGCAGCTGATTCCTGACCACGTGGGGATTGGGACCTGTCTCAATATCTATGTGATTAAGACAGCTGTTCTGGCAACTGGGACTGTTGTGTCCCAGCAACATGAGGATCAGGTCTGACCCAATCTCCATGTGGCTGAGGGACAGCAGTCCTAGCTGACAGGCCAGCTCTCTCCTGCCCTGTGGAGATTGGGACCAGCCCCCCCTGCACTCTGCCTGTCTCAGGCTAGCACCCAGAGGAGCCTGGAACACCTCCCTCTCCCGCCCCCATGCCTCAGCAGGGAGGTAGAGTAGGAAGTAGCAGCCATGGAGTGAACTGTTCCCATCAGGAGCAAATTTGTTCCTGATGGGTGCATGTGAAGGGGCACAGTTTAATGAGACTAAATTTTCTGCAAAGAAAGTTCAGGTGCATTAGTTGTACATGTAGGCACACCCACAGAGGAGGTATTACAGGAAATGTCCAAACTTCAGGGTAAGCCACCAGGAAAATTTGAACTCCATACTCCAAAACTGAGGGAAGCTACAGCATAAATGACTGTAGGATATGGACAAATGACACGATGATCACAACCCATTAGAAGCAGCTTAACAGCTTTGCTGAAGATTTAAAAAACATCAGCCTGAGTCAGGAACACAGCATGGCACATGTGGACTGAAATGGTTTAAGACTTGTAACTGAAAATAGGTAAAAGGTTTAGAAATGTTAACAATAGAAGTAATTAACAACCTCACTGCTCACATTCTATAAATATTTACCCAGGGAAATAGATACACACCCACAGGGAAACAAATAGAAATTCTCTCAGTCAGGTCTCAGGATTGGGTTCTAGGTGATAGCAAACATTTTTTTTTACCTTTAGTTTTAATTTTAGTAATGACCAAAACTTGGATAAGAATATAAAAGGAATAAAATAAGAAAAATTACTAATAACGTCTCTGAATGTAAAGTGAGTAGAATGCAAACAGTAATTACAAAGGATTTAGTTGTTGCCTGCATATATAATCTCTTTGAACAGTTACTGGTAATGCAATTAAGCAGTAGTGTCAGTGTTAAGGCTCCAAAATATGGCTGGACTTGACAAATAGTCCTCATTGGGAAGGCCAACCGAACCCTAGCGTGCATTCAATGATGTATGTTGAGTCGGTCCAAGGCGGTGATCCTCCCCCTTTATGCGGCGTTGGTCAGGCCGCAGATGGAATACGGCGTCCAGTTCTGGGTGCTGCACTTCAAGAGGGATGTGGACGACCTCGAGAGGGTCCAGAGGAGGCCACTAGATTGATATGCTGGCAGCAGGATAGGCCTTATGAGGAGTGTTTGAGGGACCTGAACCTGTTCAGCCTCAGTAAACGGAGGCTGAGGGGGGACCTGGTGGCTGCCTATAAGCTGCTGAGGGGTGATCAGCAGGAAATAG
>JAGPOW010000229.1:1109147-1122381 GCA_030014935.1 Caiman crocodilus
AGATAGGTACTTGGCTGAGGTCCTGTGACCCCAGCACTCATTCCTGCCATTGGCGAGGGGTCAGACTAGATGGCCTGCTCTAGGCCCCTTCTGACCCTATATACTATGATACTATGATTAATGAAATCAAAAGTAATCCTATATAAAGTCAGAGATTCACAACAGAGGTTCTAATTAGTATGTTAGGTCTTGCCAGAGTTTTTAACAGAGTGTTTGGATTTCCCCTTTCTCATATACTATCTAGGGCCATGTGTAGACAAAATGAGAGACAACACATTAAAGTGGGCTAAATGCTTTTTGCACTTCTTTAATGGTGTTGGTGTTTGCATGCCTTGGTGATGTATTGCACATTAATTCCAGCTGCCATAGGAAATTTGGCAGCATAATGTGCCTTAAGTGACTTGGGGTGCAGCAAACTAAAACTCCTTTGAGCACTGCATATCATGGTCCTTTGAGGAGTTTTAGTTTGCTGCCCCTACAGCCATGTAGTAAAGCATCGGGCTCTGTGCAGCTCCATGACTCGACAGGAAGCCCTGCAGGCAGCCTGACAGCAGCCCAGGAAAGCAGATCTGACCAAGAAAAGTGATAAGCCTGACCTAGCTCCTCCCACTCACCCCAGAGCCTGCCTGTCCATCTGAGCTACATGGTGCCCAGTGCTTCCCTCCATGGCTATGGTGCCCCCCCGGGACCACCTGAGCCAGGTGCTGCCTGTGAGGGGGGGTGGGGTCACCACTGCCACAGAGGGAAGCACCAGCTCCCCTGAAGCCCAGGGATCACCCCACCCACCAGCAGCTTCCCCTCCCCACAGGAAACACAGGAAAGTCAGTGGGGTATGTGCACAACACAGGGCTTTAATCAGTCCTAAACTGAAGTGTTGTTTTTTAAAACCCACTGCTTCAGTTTAGAGTCCCCATTTCATCTACACACGCCCTAGCTTTTTGTCCATCTATCTATAGTCAGTACATTTTAAGGGCAAATTCTACTACCCTTACCAATGTATGGATGACAAAATCATTTCTGGTATAACATGCAGGACTTTTCTCAGTAGAAACTAAAAACATATGCTAAAGTATACCAAAATTCTGGATTCAACAAATCTTTCAGTAATTGAACAAATGTACTCAACTATACAACTTTCACTGTATCTGGATCATCATTAATGTATCAGTCTACAATGAGTTTAAATCTAAATTTTAGTTCACTGGAGCACTTGTAACTAGTGGATGGAGTCCCTGTACTAGAGGCTATTCCATTAAGGCAAAGAAAGGGAACAAAAATCTTGTGGGTTTTAATCAGAAATTCTACAAGGCAAGTTTAAAGTGATCACCCTTCAGCTGAGATGGTTGCGATGCTAATTTAGTTTCATATAAAATATATTATTTCTCGTCATCTTTCTCTTTTTAATGCATCAGTCATAATGCATCTATCTGAATGCTAAGTAATATTAATGGATTATTGTACATTTTATCAGGAGACTATATCTATACTGTTTACATGTGTGGAGTTTGATTGTAATAGGTACTTTCAGACAAGCTATCTAATAAAAATATAAGATCAGTTCCTAAAAGAGATAGTTAAAATCAATAGTATGTATGACCTATTATTCTGTTTGACAAGCACCTTGAGCAGTCTGTCTATATAAGGTTACACTATGAACTTAATTAAAATAAGATATAATTGATTACCTATATGTCTTGAAATTGGAAAGATATGTTTAATAATTACTGATATATTGAAGAGTTTAATTTATCTTCTGCTAATTCATATCAGTAGGAAAAAAATCTGCTTGATAAGGACCAATCCATTACATTTTACTTAGCATTTTATTACAATGTACATTTTAATTAACAATAACTGATTAAGAATAGATAATTCTTTCTCTCTTTCTCTTTTTTATGCAACTGTAAAATTTATATGAGTGAAACTAGTAAAAATAAAGCTAACATTTTTAGTAAAATAAAAATAATTCATACTATACTACAGGATGAATTTTAGCCCTACATTAGAAGTTGTATGAACTTTCAATGCCACCGCAAACATAAATAATTACTTCAATTCTCATTTCAATTTAAACTTATTTTCCAATAAGGATTGTGAAAACAAAACAAACAAACGAATGAGGCAAGTACCTTTCCTACAGACAAGATACATTTCCTAGATTCTTTTTGTATGTCTTGGTTAACACCTGAACTAGTGATCATCATGGCTAGGAATCATCATGGATAGGCACAGAAGGTACACATAGACTGGAAGTGATCAGAAGCTGGTTTAAACATGCAACAGAAAATAAATTCAGTGTGCATATAAACCACTGAAACTGGTTTAAGATAAACCTGGTTGAATGTACTATCAGACTTAACAGATTTGGATCAAACTGGTTTACAGAACTTCTGTTCCAGACCCCTTCCCAGTTCAAGTTAAACCAGAGTCCCCCAGTATCCCAGCATGTTTTCCAGCCCTGGGCTTAGCTGTGCTGTCTGCTTCAGAGCAGGGCTGGACCCACCCATCTGCTCTCTAGCCAGAGCAGGGGTGGGGTCATGGCACCCTAAAGCAGAGCAAAATGAAAGAGGTTTATTTCCCCTTCCACCCCACCCCACCCCCAGTGGACCACAGCTTGGGTCTGTCTGCCTAGGGCAGAGCAGCTCCTGTCAGGGTCCCTCCCTGGCCACTCCAGTACATAGGTGTAGGCATGGTCAGAGCTGGCCAGCTTGGTGAAGGGGGAAGGGAGGGGATTTATTTCCCCCCTGCCAGCCCTTGCCAGTTCTTTAACATCTGCATGCCAAACCACTGCCTGCACAGTAAAGGTAACTAACACCTTGTTAAAATAATAATCCAAGACCCATGAGGACTACAGTATGGGGCTAACAACCTTGATTGTTTCTCCATTATTGACCCACCTACCTAGTATAATGTGTTTTCCTATTCAGAGACTTATTGGAGAAAGGGACAAGATAGGACCCATCTTAAGAAGACTCCACCCCCTCCAACCTCTGGCAGAGACTAAAGCAAGCAGTTGATAATGGGAGGTGAAGGGGGAGGTGGCATGATTTCCCTCAGCTCCCTCAAGCCACGGGGGGAGAGGGAAGCCTGGAAAACTGGGCTAGTGCCCTGCCAAACGTGAGCACAGAGCCAAGTCCTGGAGGACCAGACTGAGAGGATGGAAATGTTTGCAAAGACTTGGCACAAACATCACATGTATGTGGTAGAGATGGAAGCAAACAGCTTGTGCTGGTGTGACCACGGAATGCAGAGACCTACATTTACATTACAAAGCAAAACCTGTAAAAGGTGGGAGACTGAAATAGCTGAGACAGGACTTTTTGAATACTTGGCTGTAAGGAGACATTCTGCACTTATGATTATATCAGACTTATGAAAGGCTTTCTGCTGCCTTTTTGGTTTATCACAATCCACTCTAAGTTAGACTATGTTGTATGTGCTCTCACTGTGCTTTACTGAGCTGTATCTTAGCTTAGGTGAAGGCTTTGGTTGTTTTGTCATGTGATTGAGGTTGCAAAGTGCTGTGTTCAATACATGCTTGCTTCAGAAAAAGGAAAATTGTTGTTCAATCATTTATGAACTCAATACCATTATCTTCCCCCCCACCCGCAGTTTGGCAGCAGCTGCCCCTGCCCCACTCAAGCTGGTGGGGAAGGCAGCAGAAGCCTGGCAGGCACTGCCTCCCCACATAGGCAGACCTGGGCTGAAGTCCCATGTGGGTCAGGGAGGGGATTTAAACCCTCACCCTCCAGTGTGCTGGCCTCAGGCTGGTGCCTGGCCATGCCCCCTCTGCTCCAGCAGGGACAGAAGAGAGCCTTGGAGGGATTTCTCTCTTCCTTCCTCTTTGGCTGTGGTTGCCAGGCATGCTCTAGCACCCCCCAACTTCTTCCTTCAGCCACTGCAGGCATGTGCTTGCATTTCCTGAACCAGAAGTGAATGTGTGTTCATTTGCTAATAGGTTCAATCTGTGCAGTTTAGACTAACCTGCAAAGACTGAATTGATTCAGCCTCAGGCTTTTTAACGGTCTGCACCTAGCCTAAAACTATGTAAGAATATCAATGGAAGCAGAACACCTTACTACTCCTGGCATGATTCTATTACCTCCTATGTGGACTGTGAGCTTATGCTGCTATCTAGCCCTTACTTTCATTTTCTTCTTTGCCAATAAAAGTATTCTCTGGTCAAAGTATTCTAACAAGTATTAAGAGATCAGGAATCTGGATCCAGCTCTAGCATTGAGTTAGGATGTTACTGTTGATGGGTCACTTTACCTCAGTCCAGCTCAGTTTCCTTATCTATTAACTGGTATAATATGAACAATGCTTATTTTCAGCACTGTAGGGATGTGGCAGGGGGGCAAAGAAGAAGCGATGACTTCCAGTTGCTGCCACAATGGTGAATGTGAGCACACAGTTTGCTCTCCCTTCCTTTTTCTTCCCCTCACTCCCACAAGTCAGTGTTTAGTCCTTCCCAACCATCTCCTTCTCGGGTACACACCCCTGCCTACATCTTTGTTATGAATATTATTATGTTAATATACTTAATATATTTAGAATATTGACTTTATTACAATATATAAAGATAGGTTAATATCAAATCATAAACAATGCCATGAAACTAAAAAGCATTATTTTACTTAAAAGGATAAACCCAGTTCCTTATTTTCTACTCAGTTACATCAAGTTTATGTAAGTATAACTTGTTGCTTTTAGTGAAAATGCTTTCTGTATCATAGCAGAATCAGTCCAATTATTCATAATTCCCACATGGGAATTCCTGACTAATTTTGCTTTTGCACAAATGTGTTAAAAATGACAAAAATATAATACTTTTTTCAACTATTGTAATATGGGCAGAGAAAGGGTGGAATAATATTTGCATAAGGAGAGTAATGTTTGCACCAAAAAAACCCCAAAAAAACTCTTACAGTGATCGGCATTAGTCCTAGCATCTTGCTATATCAGAGTGGTGAATAAAATACATTATGCAAAGTTGGGGAGTTAAATAGGGCTAGCAAATGTCTTCTAGTTTCCTCATTTCCGTCATCCATTTATATCACACTGATAGTCAAACCTAGTGGTTGAAAAAATATGAAGGATCATGCACAAATTTTGGCAGGTATTCAACCTGCAAATTTCAGAACCATCAAGGTTGAGCGTTTCAATCAGTTTTGACATCTTTTGGCATTTCTTTTCAGATTCTGCTTCTATAAATAATATCCTTACTTGGGTGTCATTTCAGATTTACCTTTTTTGAAACAGAGAAAGGTTGTTTTTCATCTCTTCACACACACACACACACACACACACACACACACACACACACACACATACACACGTGTCCTATGTGATCATGCAGGGGACTGAGGTCAATAATGACATACATATGTATGTGTGTGTCCACTGTGTCCTATGTAATCATTTGGGGAACTGAGGGCAGTAATGATATATATAGATATAAATATATCCTATCTAGATATAGATATATCTTCATTGCCCTCAGTTCCCTGAATGATCACATAGGACACAGTAGCAATCTATCCTATTATAAGTAGGTTTGAATACCCAAATATATTTCAAGTTCTAAATTATACAAAGGGGAGGGGAAGTGTTGATTCTCTGACAAGTATATTAATGTAGTATTTCTCATTCTTCAGACATTCGTGTCAAGCTATCCTAAAACTTTTCAGTCAGCTCTTGGGGAATTGTCCTAATGAGGGTAACAATAATTTTCAATCTCTCAGTGATGATGGTAAATCTGTAGTACGATTTTTTTCTGAAATAGTCTCTTACTCCTATGCTTAATTCTGCTACACCCAGATGGATTAATTCTCCACCCCTTTAGTATGTTTTTAAAAGGGTAAATGAGTGGCTCTAGGGAACCAAAGACTGTTCTAAAAACTTGGCAAAATAGTGAAAAAAACCCAAAAAACAAATCAAACAAAATTAAACCCCCAACAATGTGCTTCCTCCCAACCCATGACCAAAAGCAACAGAAGCCATGATGCTGTCAACAAAAAATTAGACGTTGAAAATATAATGTCCCTCAACATTATTTTTGTAAAGTAGGCCTTCTAAAATAGAAGTTTCTGCCCTTTGTATTGCTCTATATAGTTAAGGCTTTCAGGCAAAGTTTCTGTTTGGGTTATTTTTGGGGGATATATGATTTTATTTGTAAGACATTAAAGGTTGATTAAAACAACCATACTGAAATAGTATGCTTGGTTTTCTCTGACACATTTTACTATGAGCTTCTTGGAATCTTGCTTAAAATAAAATATTTTATTATATGTCAAATTACAACTTCTGATAACAATCAAGAACAATCATACAATTCAGTTCTGGAAAAAATATCCATGGCAAGAGTTACACAAGGTCAAATTTCATGATTGTCATTAGTGGCCCCTTCTGGTCTTTGAATTTCATGATTGTCATTAGTGGCCCCTAAGAATATGTAGGGGTGAGGCAAAAAATGCTGAGTAGGGTGAAATATAACCTGCAGTTCTGGTGGGGAGCACGGGAGGTGAGGAGCGGATATAGCACACCTTATAGGTTCACCACCCCTGGCATCTGGTACCCCAGGGTTCTGCCTACTGGCTCTCTCTGGCCCCATGTCACTTCCAGTCTCTCACCTGCCATGTCTTCAATTTTCTTTTATTGAGGAAAAGGTCTCTGGGGCCAGGAGTAGTTTCACTGGTGCACACGCCTGCCAGCTCTGTCCTGGCTGCTAGGTCTACACTCATTCCTAAGGGTCTTATGCTTCCTTCAGGGCATTCCCCCTTTAAGGCAGCACCTTCTCAAGGCTTCAAGCACCTGTTGGGGCTTTGGCTATCCAAGCCTGGATTTCATTTTTCTCTGGCTAAGCCCTGTTCTACTGAGACCTCAGCTCCTAGGCCTCAGCTCTGCTTTGGCTATAGTACCTCTGGGCTCCAGTTTCACTACACCAGCTTCAGTCTTTTCAGCTTTGGACTTTCTCTAGTCCCTGATAGAGGAGAGTGCCTCCCAGGCACCTCACTATATCCTCCTCCTCTGTAGCTGCTACCTGGTCCTCCAAATAAACTCACAAAACAGTGACCCAGCTAGTCTTAACTCAAATGCAAACCCCTCTGGGAATCTAGTGCTGAAGCCTTCCTTTTTAAGATGGACTTTTGTCCCTTCAGCCCACCAGGTACCTCTCCTGGGCTGGCTTGACTCCTCCCTGCAGCCATTTCTACTGGGAGTTCCATGTCCTGTGGCATCCAGGTCCAGACCTCTTGGCCTGGTAGCACATTGCAGAGACTGCCCCCACTGCATCATTTCAAAAGTTAAACATGTTCTCCCAATGACTCTAAACCTTTCTGAGTTACTATTTTACAGTTCTCCATAAGTATAACCTATATTCTTGTTTTCTCAGCACAAAATCTTGCATTCATCTGTGTTTAAAAAAAAAAATATTCAAAAATCCCACCTTCACATTTAAACCAGATCTGATCAATAATTACCATTCAACTTTTTTATTTTTGAGTTACAATTTTTTTTTTAGGGTGGTGGTCCATAGAAGGCCTGACAACCCACTTAAATCTATAAGGTTAAGTTCTGTTTTAATTGAGGAGAATACAAATTTTGTATTCTACTTGTTATAAATAGAAGTGTTAGATAGGACTGGTCCTATTATGTCAAGAAAACATCCCTATAGGAAATTATTAGAAACACACCTAACAGATGATTATTTCCCACTTATACCATATTTATCTTTATTCAAGTTGACTCTAAATTTAAAACAATCACCCAATAATAAGTTTGTGGAAACGGAAAATTAATAAATTTCTTATAATTTTCCATGGATATAATCTAATTATTAGAGGTGTTAGAGTAACAATAATTTGGATCTTAGAAAGCACTGGATTTTCAGCAGAATACAAGGCATGACCTGTGGCCTAGCAGAGCTGCTGACCACAAGGCAGAATGATATCTAAGCCAGCCATTTGCTTATGCTAAATAACCAGTTTAACTGTGTTAACCATTTTCTGAGAAAAAAAGCAGCTACAGCAAGGAATGAGATAAGATAAAGGGGCCTGAAAAGGTAGAAGATGGTACAACCTGAGAGAGAAAAACAGACTGGAATGTGAAAAACAACACGTAATTGGTAACAGAATCCAAGATGAACATATGCAAAAAGGTGAATGGTGATTGCTGAAGAAGCCTCCGGAAGCTTCCAGGTTTTAGTCAAAGTATGCCTTTTGACAGAAGAAAAGGAATCAAGGTCTTAGACATGCTCTCATAGCAAGAAGGCATGTAAATTAATGAAATGCATAGGCAATTCCACGCTAATGAAGCAAACAGTAAATAGAGGCGGAGCTTGAGATGGGAGGAGAAATGGGTGAAACAGAAGGCAGGAAAAAGTAAAAGTGAATGTTAATGAGTACACTTTATAAATCAAAATGTATACATGTAAGAAAAATCTATTGTTCGGGAAAGGACCCCATCTCTTATGGTGTGAGGCCCCTTGTCCAAAGCTGTCTCCATTCTGAATAAAGCTGTTGTGAGCAATGTGTGCTGTTGTTTGCTCCCTGCTCTGGCTCATGAGTAACAGGATCCATGGGTAATTGGACCGTTGTCTTCCTAGTCATTGAGCACCACATGGAATCAGGGTCTAACAAGAGGATCATCTTAAATTTGTTGCCCCAACACTGCAATGGGAAGAGAATGCCAAGGGGATAGGCAGGAGGGGAGGAAGGCAGTGGAGGGAAGGTAGTAGGAGAGTCAAGGAGCTTGACCCCCGTACCCCACTGTAACGGGGGCCTGCTCTAGGCCGATTTCTCTGTCACACACCCCTCCTGTTTCTGGGCTAACCACCCACCTTCTTGTCCTCCAAACCTTGTTGGTAATTAATTAATAGATATTTATCAAGTGGGAAGCTGACTATTACTCTGCCCTGATGTCAGGGGGCACTATCTGCAGCTCTGATCCTGCCCTACACTGCAGCCCAGGCAGCCCTCTGCAGCCCTCGCAGATAGTATCCAGATGTTCTCACAATCACTGGTCTCACACTGGGCCCCATAATCCTCCTATCAAGACCACACTAAGATCCCTCCATTCTGGTGGCCCAATCCACCTTCATTCTCAGCAGTATAACTCCCTGAGCTGCTTCTTCGTCAGGTGTGGTCCCCCTGGGACTTTGGCCTACTAACCCTGGCCCACCTCCAGGTCAGTCAGAACCTCAGGCCCTCAGCTCTTAGGCATTCCTCATGGTGGGCCCCTGGTCCTTTGAGCCTTCCAGTCCTGGCCCCAGCATTGACCAGTTGGAGGAATGTTCAGACAGGTTCCCAAGTCTATGACCTGACTCTCTCTCTTTGTGGTCCTTCTTCCAGACCCTGCACACGGGGGTAACCCAGCTGGTTGCAGCGGTTAGGGTTAAGGCACCCTGACCCGCCTTTCACTGGAGTGGTAACTGGCCTGGCATTTCCTTGGGATTCTCGCACCACTGGGAGCCCCACCAGACCTCCCATTCCCAGCAGGGTGCAGTTTTAGGTTGTACCCAGGACCATGAGCCTCCTGACCATTCCCTACATCTCCTCCCTTACCTCCAGATGACACCAGCAGCCCTATAGCCAGGAGGTGTTGTTGCCTGGCCTCCAGAAGCAAAACTGCCCTGTTTATCTGGGCAGACCTAGGTTCAAAATAGCTGCCCTCAAAAGGCACCTAGCAGCTGCTAGCTCCAGGGTCTTAAAGTGGCAGGTACAAACAGTGCCCTGCCACACCCACACATCTTGTCACTTGACCCCACACACACTTTTCCCCCTTACTGCCTGCTTCCCTTGCATATGCACCCCCATGGCTATACCCCCTGGCACCTGCACTTCCCCAATTACCCCCACCTCTACCTGGTCCCGCTGAAGTTTCTGCACATGCAGTCTCTGTCCCCCTGCGTATTGGTCCTGCTTTCCTTGGGGTGCTTCTCCCCCCTCCAGACTCTGCCTCTTCCCACCACAGATGCTTCCATCAGTTCTGGAAAGACTTCATCCTCAGGCTGTAGCATGATGCTTCTGTCTCTTCCATTCCCAGCCTGGTCTAGTAGCAGCATCAGTAGTGACAGAAGTAATAGCCTGGGCCCCAGGACCTGGCCAGAGCTTCCACCACTGACATCAGCTGTTACCAGACTACGCTGGAACAGAGCAAATACATGCTCCCTACCCCAAGTGGGAGCAGATTCAGAGCTGTGCCAAAGCCAAGGTAAGCAGCAGAGCAGAGAAGTGGGGGGCAGATGTGGAGGCAGAGGCAAAAGGGGTAGAGGGATGAGACTGCAGGTGGTAGAGATGGCAGAGAGAGAGAAATGGTGAGGCAGAGGCAGCAGGCAGCAGCTTCAGCTCCAGAACCAAGCCCAGGTTGGGTCTGGAGCCAGTATCGCAACAGCTATCTTTCCCCAACCCTGCCTGCTTATTCTCAAATTCAAGATGAGAGAGTCCCCCCACATTAAATGGAAAAATATCCTTATGTTTGATTTAAGTAAAATAAATATGTGTATCTGCAGAAATATTTGAGAATTTCTGCTACTTACCAGTAGAACATTTAGCATAGTTCTTTCCTCCTTTCTTCTCCAATGTGTTTTGCATTTTTGAATGAAAAGGGGAATTTTCTTTAACCCATTCTAGTTGTTAGCAACTTATTTTCCTCATCTGACTGCTTCTGCATATCCTCACTGTTGGTAATTAGGAGGGCAAAGAACTCCAGCTGAGGTGAATCAGTTAAAAAAAGACTTACAGATTGGCTGCATTTGTGAAACAAATATTCAATCTGGAATAGCAGACTTAAAATTTCAAGAATACACATTATAGAGATAAGCAGCCAGGGAACTACTCTGGTAAAATGCCTACTTATCTCTTCTTTCCTGTGAGTCCAATCTGCTCACAAAGTCAAGAGTCTTGAAGTGAAAGAACCAAGATTCCAGAGTTAATTTTGCCAGATAAAATAGACAATTTAATTAATGCCTTGGTACTGTGTGTGCATCTGTGTGTGTGTGTGCGCATGCATGCGTGTGTATATATCTATAGAGATCTATATCTCTATATATACCCCCACATTTATCTCATTTCAGTTTTGTGTCGCCTCTCCCAGGAAATCAGAATGACCAGAAAAATGAAATGAAAGTAAAAAAAGATATACAAATGACATGCTGACATTATTTTTTATATTAAATAATAATAATAATAATAATAATAACTTATGCAACACCTATTAGTAAAACCATGTTAACAAACTAAACAAGATTAATCACAGGAAATCGGTGAAGAAAAGGTTTAGAATTTCATGTGAAAGAACTACTAAGTCTAGAATCCTGGTAACATTGACATTAATAGGAGTTTTTTCCATACATTTCAGTAAGTTAGAATTCCACACAATAAATCCACAGAGTCATGGACTCTTATTAGAAGTTCCTTAATACTTTTGAGAGGAGGCAAGCTGAAGCAAAAGTATGTGTAGAGATACAAATACAAATGCAGATACAGATACAGAAAGCCCTTTATTTCCAAAAAAACCCCCACAAACCAAAACATCGGTTATTAATTCGGAGTGCCTTCAGGGCTTGAACAGAGTTTGGAACTGTTCCCTGTCTTTCCATAAATAAGTCCTTTGTGGTCACCTACAACTGAAAGAAATGGAGTTTCCTGAACGTCTAAAGTGACTACAGCTATGCTATACTGATCCCAGCAGCAGCAGCATCACACAAAATTTAAGTGGACTGCCTCTTAAACTGGAAGCAGTGTATGCAAGTCTAGGAGTCTAAGTAGCTTGGAGATAAGCTAATTAGCAATGTCACTCAGCAATGCTAATTAGCACAGTAACCAAGCAGTGCAGCAGTTGCTGTGTCAAATACAATACGTTTTTCATATCAACATACTCTGTGTAGATTTTAGCATCTGCAACTCATATTGTTTGCAAGAACATCCATTATGGCAGCCAGGCAACCTGCTGATGGGACCAAATCAATTTCACAAAGACTTGCCCCTCTTGACTAGAAATGGTTAAGAAATTTCTGACCAACTAGTTTTTTACTGGAAAATGCAGATTGATTTAAATCAAAACTTTCTATAAGAACCTACCTATTCAGACACATTTTTCCATGAAGCCACTTTTCACAGTCCTAGATGGGATTCCAAGTGAAACCCTACGTTTACCAAAAGCCTAGTGTTTAAGGAACTCACCAGGGATGCAGGATAATAATAAAGTAGGCATTTGAACCCTTATACCATCATTAGCTAGTGGCTGTTCCAGGATCAAACTCTATGTGTGTACACATGTATGACAAAATAACTGAAAGATCTTTCCATTCATCCAATTGTGGAACAGGAAAAATACTGAACTCTTGAAATATGATGAGGGCTGGTACCGTTTAGTGTTCACATATACTCTTGTCGTACAAAAGAAGAAACTGAGACTTTCCTCAGAGACTTAAATGAAATACTCGACTGTTTTAACCAGAGTCATCCAATTTTCCCTTGATAGATGCCATAGATTCAGGAGGTTATGCAGCAAAAGTCATCTGAATGTGGTCAGCTCGAACCTTTGTATGTGTTTGGTTCTAGTCTAGGTTCTAAAAGCTGATAAAGTTTAATACTTAATAGATAAGAGTTCCTGCACATCACAGATCTACTATTATGAATACTTGCTATTGCAAACAGATTATTTCCTCAAGAACACCAAGTTTTTCTTAACATCCATATTCATGAAGCATAATTACAGTTTGACAGCTGGTATTGGTGGTAAATGATAAAATAAACTAGAATTGACATTATTTTTGACAAACATCTTTTGGTAAAAATTACTTTTCAGCTAGTATGTGAATTTTCATATACATATTTTCCTCCAAAACAAGACACAAAGATGATTATAAACAAAAAAAAATATTTCCCCCAAATCGAAAAGGTTGGTATGTTATTTTGGAGGCGGGGGGGTGGGGATTGTTTGGGTTTTGACTTTTTATCAAAATGAAGCAATTTCAATGAAAACTTTGAAAAGATTATTAAAGTTTTCTATCAATTTTTCCACCAAGCCTTCTCTATTAAAACTTAACAGAACTGTAAAGAATAACACTCAAGATTGTTGTAAGTTTTTCAGTTGTTTTTTACTATGACTACTTTTAATTAAAATAGCAAGAAGTGGTGTTAAGACTGCTTCAATATGCCTCAATGTGTGCAACATAAAAATAGTGTTTTTGATCATTGTAAATTTTTTTGGAAATCACATCTTTTTATAT
>JAGPOW010000229.1:1143533-1157935 GCA_030014935.1 Caiman crocodilus
GGACCAATGGTCACAAGTTACTGCAGAGCAGGTTTAGGTTGGACATTAGGAGGCACTACTTCACAGTTAGGTTGGCTAGGATGTGAAACCGGCTTCCCAGGGAAGTTGTTCTTTCTCCTACCTTGGGCATCTTTAAGAGTAGATTGGATAGATACTTGGCTGGGATCCTGTGACCCTGGCACTCGTTCCTGCCACTGGTAGGGGGTCAGACTAGATGGCCTGCTCTAGGCCCCTTCTGACCCTAGATACTATGATACTATGACTATGAAAAAGAAAAAAAAGAAAACGTGCAGACAGATATGGAAGTAAAGTGCCGTATCAGGATTTTTCTGTAGTTGCACTGACACTGAGTCCATCTACACATGTGGTTAGCACAAAACAATAAACTACAGTGCATACTGTGCTGGAGTTTATTGCTTCCAGATGCAGCATTTGAACATATGCCCATTAGGACTGCAGGTCATTCAGTTGGGTTGAAGCAGCCCCAGATGGCCTGATGGGGTCAGCCCGCCAGCCCAGGACTGCTCTGCCCCAGCTCATTGTACTATGGAGGGGCCTGCAGGAGCACAATGTTGCTCCAGTTCAGGGCTAGCTGGCAGACAGCACCAACACTGAAGCGCTCTCATGCCTCAGCCAATCCCATCAGCATCTACATTTGTATTACTGTTTACTAAAGAACTCTGCCTTGTGTTTACAAGTACTAACCTGCACTGGAGTTAATTAGTTTCCTGTGGCCTAATAGGGCCACATGTGTAAATGCTGAACATTTATTGCATAAGTAATTAGTCGGCTCTACAGTAAAAGTCTCATGTAACTGCACCCACAGATTGATTATCTAATACAGTAATTTACAAACAAGGTGAAGTGACAGCCTGGGGTGCCAAGATATCCCTTCAGGGGTGCTTCACATTATAACACTCTTAGGTGTGCAAATACCTACATATGATTCACAACATAAACCCAGACATTCTAAATAGGGATTTAGAGTGACAAAAAACCTGATGTGGTCTTTCCAAGTTCTCTGCAACAGAAGAATCATTCTGTTATTTAGTTTGTAGTCAATAAAACAAGTGAAAGCTAAGAGGTAGCATTTTCCAAGAGGTGCCTTGAGCATATTGGGGCATGTCCAAATGAGCATGCACATGCCTTTTGCAGCATTTCAGACCAGTTTGAGATGCTGCAAGAGGCATGCTATGAATGAAAGAATGTTCCCCATGCTGATTATTGGCCGCACGGGCTCAAAATTTGATATCTGAAAATACATATATACGCACACGTGTGTGTGTATGTAAAATGGGGGGAAAAAAGTGGGGGAGTGGTAAGGGTGTTGGGGAGGGTGCAATATGTGGATGGGTTTGTGGAGGGACTTGCCTAGGGGCTGCCACCCATCTACCCCCCACCCATGGTGCCAGTGGTAGTAGCCAGTGTGGCCTTGTCTCAGCTGCAGGCACAGCCTGTGGCAATGCAGTGCTGCCTGATGGGCTCTATACATGCTGAATGAACCTGACCTGGCCTGGTCTAGCCTGGCCCACTAGCACATGGCTTGGGACAGGAACGGGAAAGCTTTGGGCTAGTGGGTAGGGCTGGGCCAAGCTGGGTCCATTCAGTACAGAACCTGCATCACGTAGCACCGCACTGTTGCTGTGCCAGCACCACAGAGGGTGAGTGGGGGGGGTCACATGTGCGCTGGCCCCCACTCGAGCCTCTCCACAAACCCACCCACAAAGGACACATTCCCCTACACCACATACACCCACCCAGTGCTAGCAGCCAGCTGGGCTGTGCTGGTGGCAGTGCTGCTGGACCTGCAGTGCTGCTCAACCCACTCTTGGACACATGGATCCCATCCAAAGATGCATGCTAGACTGAATGGGCTGGGCCAGGTCATGATGAGTACATTCTTCATGAGACTTAGGAGGCAAAGTATAGCCGTGGTGCTGTACCCACAATGCCCATGCTGCATCACAGCTTGAACCTCATGGAAAATGTGCCCAACTGGCCTGATGTGAACCACTCTGGGCCACACAGCTAGTGCACGCCTTTGCATAGGAGCTGCATGTCCCAGAGTCATGCCTCCTGGGCCTCTGAAAGGTGTGCTAGTGGGCCATCCCATACCAGGTTGGATCCCACCAGGTGCATTCTCTCAGCACAGACCATGGGTCCAGCAGTGCTGCTGCTAGCATGGACCAGCTGGTGCCACAGGGGTTGAGGGGGTGGACCCCCCCTGCAAACCCCGTACTACCCTCACCCTCTCCTGTGAGATAAATAATTGGTGATGAATAGTAACCAAACGCCAGCAGACTGTGCTCGCTGGAAGGGGAAACAGCGGGTGCAGCCCAATCAGCTGTGCAAAGCATGCATGCAGCAAAATCCCCAGCTCATGCTGCTTGAAAAGTGTACAAACGTAAGACCCGAGCTGATTGGCCATCGGGGGAGTAAAAAACCTAAGCCCGGGAAAGGAAAGGCGGGACCACACATAGCATTGGGAGGCCTGATCACCCTCACTGAGGTCCTGCGTCCATGGTCTCCCTTTTCCCCCCGGATGCTCCCATTGGATAGTCTGCAGTGGATAGGTAATCAAGAGCTCTTGGGTTCCCTGCGGTTGAGGTTTTTTACGGTTGAGGTGTTTACTATGGAGTTTAAAGGGAACTGCTGGCACGGAGTGGGTACGAGGCTTGAAGTGCCTCGCAGTGGTATTTGGAGGAGTGCGCCTATGGTATTCAAGTTATAAGTAAAGCATTATTTTCTTCATATCAGCTTCGGAGTTTCTTATTCAGAACGGGAAAAAAGTAATAGGGCAAAACATTCCTAAACCCTTTCGCCCCTGGCCTGTTCAACTCAGGGGTTAATCCCCCCCCCCCATTCCTCTTCACAGCCTGCACATCCCATACCCCCGCTGTGCTCCTGCAAACCCCACACCACCCCCACCCCTCTTCCCACCCCTCTCCTACAAATCTCCCATCCCCCCTATCACACACCCAGTGTGTCCAGCTGCCAGACAGGATGAGACCTGCTAGTAGAAGCTGTGGCTGCAGGGGCAGCTGTCCCCACACCCTGGTTAGTGAAGAGGTCGGGGGAACTTTAATTTTTCTATGACAAGAAAGGCAAAAGTAAACTTCAAAGCATATAGGTGTACACACACACACACACCTCTCTCTCTCTATATATATATAGATATAGATATCTATATAAAGATATCTATAGATATAGATATAGATATAGATATCTATATATATAGAGAGAGAGCGCGAGTGGCCTTTTGTTTTAACTGTGCAAGAACATGAATTTTGGACTATTTTAAAGAGTGAATTTGGGATTTTTTAAATCAGAATTTGCCATTTTTAAATAGGGAATCCTGCTAGTGAGGCGAGCGGCAGAACCCACATAGAGGAGCCTGCTCAGGGCTGGCACCTGGGGCCTAGCTGAAGGACAAATGTGGTGGCTGACCTCCTGGCCGTTTTGGAGCAGGAGGACATGCTTTGACAGTTCAAAGCAGGCCACCACACTGAGAACATCTTCTGGGTGATAGCTGCCTAGATGGCAGAGTGGGGGCACATATGGCAGCAGTGCCACACAAAGAAGAACTGTGCAACCATGGCCCGCTGACTGCTGGCCCAGAGGTGCAGATGCCTCTGCTGTGGCCATGCAGTCCCTCTCCAAGTTTGGCAGGCATGCAGCCTTGGGACCATATGCTGTCACAGGTGGAGACAGGTCATATCCAGGCAGCAGCCCCCACTGCATGACTGCCTCAGTGGGGAGAGGGTGCCCAGGACTCTTGATTAGGGCTTTTTCAGGAGTCTAACTGACACAAGAGGCTAATGTCCCCAGACACCAATTGGCTGGGCTTCAGAAGCTCCTGTATATTTGTATCTTCCAAGTTAACGTGGGCTTTAAGGCCCACCCAGCTGACTAACAGACCCTACTATGTAGAGCCAAAGGGTGAAACATACAACTAAATTCCCTCAGAAGCTCCTGAAAGCAAGTAGTGCTGAGTTGCTTGCCAGGACAGCTTTTTATACTGGTGGAGCCAGCACAGGGCAGGTATTTATACTGGTGGGGCCAGCACAGGTGCTAGTCAAAGCTCTAGGTCCCCCTGGTTGCAGATCTGGGAAGAGTTGAGCAGGGTCATTTTGCCCCAAGTGGCACAACTTGTCCCACCCCAAAGTGCAGCTACAGGCACATGCACTGAGGCAAAAAAAACCAGCACAAATTTGTGCTGCTCCTATATGACCTGGTGCAAGCATATATGCCTGCGTTAATAGACATGCCCACAAAGAATGCCTTGAGGTCTAAAAAGGTTGAGAACTACTGACATAATGGGTAAAATTTTTCCTTCAAGTAGAACCATAGCAGAGCAGTTCTACCACCAAAACACTGGGGCACTGCTGGCTGCTGCCATGCTGGTTACAACAGTGTGGTCAGCACTACTGCCATAGCAGCTCTTTTTGCAGGTCCTCACAAAGGCAGTGCTCAAGGCATCTGTCACTGTCATCCCCGCTTCCCTCAAGTTTAGCTGCCTTTAAGTCACCAGGGGACATGTCTACACATTCATTCATTTACTTTTACTAATGCACATTAAAATTAGTACCTCCATTGTGAGGTACTAGAAAAAGGTCCATTAGCCTATTTTAATATGCATTAGCAAAAGCACTTTTTTGTTTTGCTTTAATGCACATTAAAATAGGTGACTGTACATTAAAGCACTTGTGTAGACAAGTCCAGGAACTATAAACCTGGAAAGTTCTGGTTTTGAACAACAAAGAGACCGACATATGTATCAATTCTGGAGAGGGAGACTGAATTTTTTGAGCAGTCAGAACACTTGGTTGCTCCTAAATTTTAGGTTTCAAGATGAAAAAATTCCAATGCAGAGAAAGCAAATAATAAAAGCCACTTCAAGGTGGTATCGCCAACGGTGATTCAAGTGATATTTCCGTTAAAGATGACCCCAGGCACCTCAACTCATATTACAAAAAGAAATGATGGATGGATGTTATAGGAGGTTATCCCAGAGTATCCTAAAGCATTTTTTTTTTTAATCTTTTCCAAACAGTTAGAGAACTGTTAGAGAGAGAATTCATATTGTCTGGTTCTTCTGCCTTTTAAAAAAATTAAAATACTTAAAATGAACACATTCAGCATTACAATATTATATCACAAGCAGAAAAAAGTAAAGCCTCTGTAATAGATATACCACCTTGCTCTACATTTAACATTTCATGACTGAGAGTGATTTCCATGGCTAACATAAGAGCAAAGCTACAATAAAATAGTAAAATACAGTAGTCTTACCATTTTCCAAATGAGCTGGGGAAAAAGGTTTTGAGCATGAACATCTGTCACATTCATAGGGTTTTTTATTATTAGTTTTTTTATCACATTTTAGTTCAGATTTAAGTTCAATTCAGTTAAGATTTAGACTGGACATTAGGGAAAACTCTCTCACAGTTAGAGTGACCAAGGTCTGGAACGGGCTCCCAAGGGAGATGGTGCTCTCCCCTACCCTGGGGGTTCTTCAAGAGGAGGTTGGATATGCATCTAGCTGGGGTCATCTAGACCCAGCACTCTTTCCTGCCTATGCAGGGGGTTGGACTCAATGATCTATTGAGGTTTCTCCCACACTACTAGTGTGTAGAATAGGGGGTGGGGGGAATGAATGCCCTTTTAAGGAACAAAAAAATAAAGACTTGAACACTCAGTTACAACCAGCAGAACAAGGAGACTTGGTGTAGGTCCTCAGTGAGCTTCTGAAAATTCTCCCTTAACAGCCTGGGCCTCTCTACCCCTTGCAGAGTACTCATGGATATGAGCACAACTTAGAAGCTATTCCAGAAGCTATTCCAATTTCCAAATAAATACTGATTCCCATTTGGAACAAGTAGCTTGTTAAGCAAACACCTTTGAATTTAAACACTATTTTCTAGTCCTGAAGAACAAGGATAGTAAAACAAAAGTAACTAAAATTGTTACACATCGTAACACAGAATCAAGCCATCAGTGCCCATGTGAGTTCTATTTTTCCTGTAAAGCACAGGATTCAGTATTTATATGGTGGTACCACCAAAGGCCAGAGGAGGTGATAAAGCAGAGTGGGGGGGGCTGTCTCCCAGTTGATGTATGAGAGAAGTCTCGCTGTGATGGTACAGCACTGGATAATATAGAAGAAGATGACATGAACCAACTATCAATGAGAGAAGGAAAACTCTTGCTCCGGGGCTTGAAATTCAGGGGTTAGAATTCACAGAATATTATCTTATTCCATACTGGGTCTGACATTCAGGAAAAAAGTCGGAGACTAGAAAATCTAGAAGACTAGAAACTGCATTTGTATAAAAATAATTTAGAATTTCGCAGATAAAAAACAAACCAAAAACAACAACAAAACAAAAAAACCGTGGGGGGGTATTACAGAAGATTGGTATGACAATAGAAGTTTATTAACCTCATTAATAGAAGAAAGTTATGATTCTTTGGACATGTTGTTAAAGAAGAATGGATTGCCTAGAGAATGTAATAATTGAAAGTTGTGTGAAAGGAAAGGAGGAAGAAGAAAAGATCAAGAGGAACATGGATAAAGGCATAGAGGAATGAGTGGAACTGATGATCATTCAAATAGCAAAATTAGTAAAATGCAGAAAAATATGAAGAAACTTCCTTTATTGTGCAAACAATCCTAAAATGGCTGAAAATTAACAATTAGCTCAAGGCCTTGAGCAGGATTCAGACTCTACTGTACTCAAACACAGAGATAGATATGTTCACAGCCTTGAACAACTCATCCTGGTGTACTAAAAAGTATTCAAGTTTAGCAACTGCACTTCATATCTATGCCTTTGGAGAAATGGCTGGGGTAAGTTGACAGGTATAGATGACCTATCTTTTGGACCTGAGATGAGGCAGAACACGTCTCAGGAAGATTAGATAAAGATAAAAATGTCCCTTACCTTCTAATTTAAATCTGGAAACTTCATTTCAGTTAACTGAAAAAGTGAGGAACTGAAAAACCTGCTACTTTTAAAAATATGTCTAGTAATGGGCATGTCTACCCATGCAGTAAATCCACAAGGTCAATAAACAACAGTAAAATCCACTATACTGATGTAATATGGCAATGACCTAATTGGGAAATGTATTTACTCATGTAAGTAACTACACAAAAGGTAATAGGACTTTGCATAAAGTTGAAAACTGTCAGGAACAGATCCACAATATGGGCTCTTCAGAGAGTCCGACTATGAAAACACCATACTTCAGCTTGATATCTGGCTGTTCAATCAAAAACCATATTCTGTGATTGTAAGTGGGTCAAAGAGGTGCAATAGTGATTTCCCTATTTCAACAGTGCATTCATGATGAAAGATCACACTTAAATCTTCAATCTATATAGTTTGAATGACTTAAGAAGCTGAGGTCACTAATAGTGTTAGAAAGAAATAGAAAAATATATGAGAGACCAATTGAAATCTTTAAAAGGGTATTTGTGACATTCTAATACCGACTGTCTGTTTTTCTATTTCTTGGCTGCCTTTCCCCCTAAAACATACAAAACATGCATAATAATGAGCTTATATGTACAGCCCACTAAGTTTATGGTGGAAGTGGGAAACACAGTTGTTGCTTGGACCTAATTTCTGCTTCCCATATGCAAGGTTTTATACATGTGAGTGAGGTGGTCATGTGAAGCTGGTTTCTCTTATCCCATCAAAGCCTCCATTTTATATAATCACATAAAAGCCCAACAAATTTTGACTTGTTATATATATACTGGGGAATGCCAATCATGTTACTTGCAAGAATGTGTAAAGTATCATATATACAATGTCATACAACTTCATCCCAGGAGGATCATTAGATCACCTAGTCTGACTTCCTGTATATTAAAGAATAATTAATTTCACTTAGCTACCCTATACTGAGCCCAATATATTGACTGCCTTCTTCCATAAGAACACCTAATCTTTATTGAAAGATACGGAGGAATGAAAAAAGAATAATCCCCCATTTTTCATGATATTTTGTCCCAATGGATGTCTTCACTATTCAATATATACGTTGGGACTTTTTGTCTTAATTTCAGGGCGTCTTTATTGCAACATTGATTGTTGTTATGCTGTTCTCAGCTACAGTAAAGTCTTTTTTCAGAAGTGAGTATTTTCTCCCTAAGGAGGTTCTTATACCCTATAATCAAGTCACCTCTTAATCTTTCTACTCATAAACTTAACAGATTGAGCTCTTTAAGTCTCTCACAGAGAGGCATTTTCTTTTGTCTATGACTCATTTTTGTGATTCTTTTCTGCACCATCTGCAATTTTATTTGAATTGTCCCAGCAATCCAGATCACTCTTGGAAACTACACTTTCCCCATTATTATTTTTCCTTCTGCCAAATCTCTGTATTGTCCACAAATTTTATTTCTAGTGATTTTATATTTAATTTTAGATAATAAATTAGATAGTGAATCTTGAACAGACTGTATAACAGAATAGTGACTAGTGAACAGAACAGGATATTATATATAGGTTATTAAATTGTGTTGGCTTCAGCATACTTCCTTAAATTACATTCTACTAGAAATATTCATTTGTTATGATTTCCCATTAACAAATATTTTTAATAGACACCATTTAACCAACTCTTAGTTTATTTAATTTGTGCTTTGCTAATATTTTTTCATCATAAATGTTGCATGGAACTACATTAAAGACCTTAAAAAAGTAAAAAGTCTAAAGGTATTTATGCTCTGGACTGGGTCAATACAAGTCTATAACTTAACTAATATAGATTGAAGTGTTTCATTTCTATTCAATAACCTTTACTGATGAGATTTAAATTTTCTTCTTTTTGTATTTCTCCCATACTGTCTTGTATGAATGACCTTGTTCAATGCATGTTTTGGGAAAAAAAGGGTATTACAGCATGCTGAGATACCAAATCCTTATGTGACACATTTTTCTTAGTTATGAAGTAGGCTGATGTCCCTTGAGAAAAGCACATTGGCTATTTCATTAAACATCCATTTCAAGACATAACATGCACATGTGCTAATTGAAATAAACTAGCACTCATGCAAGGCAACAAATAGAGAAAGCTAATTTTCTACAGCAAGCTGCCTGCTTTATGAATTATTATTCTATGTTACAAAAAGACTTCTGAGATCAGATTTCCTCTGTTTCCAGTTGCTGATTCTGCTATTCAGTTTTTATGAGTCATGCCATATACTGTATTTTTAGATGCCCTTTTCTAAAAATGCCAGAACTAATGATCTGCAGGATAGTGTAATTATCAACAGAGATATTGCTCTGGTATACAGCAAGTAAGCTATGAAAGGTAAGCACTATAGTGAACAAAATTAATGAATTACTCCAATACTACAGACAATGGTAGAATAGGTTCTAAAATAATTACAGCATATACATCCATATTAAATAGAGTAAAAATAAAAACAAAAGAATTTGGTATTATGATGATGATATGAACATTTGCCTAAGGTGGAGCAGTGGAACTACCTAAGTGACAAAGATGACAAAGTGGAGAGTAACAAATAATATGTCTATACCAGCTTCACAATAGTCTTGAGACTGAAGCCCAGAGACAAGCCGGGCTGATCCATTCCCTCTCTTTGGTTGATTTTTGCTGAAAAAATGATGTGTGGTTGCTTTTTTCTACAGGTCAAAGAACTATTTCAGCCTTAAGAATGTGGCTAATGACAACCCCACAGGTTTTTTGGCATACGAATTTTGCTAAAACCCAAGTACTTTAGATATCCTGAACAGGGGTACAAAGGCTGTCCACATTAATTTTGCTCAAAGGGACTAATATCTTAGTAAGGGGTCACTCAGCATATGAGTGGTAGCATGTGACACAATATTAAGGATAGAACTGAAAGTTATTAAGTCTCTGAAATCACCTTTGAAATTAATATTGATTAAAGTAAATTGCAGGTTATGCATTTTCAGGATTTGGCCTGAGCTTGACTCTTGGAAGTAGTAATAAATCTTTTTCATAAAACTAGTTATTTATATTCCAAGTGTAAAGAATGTGGAATGTTTTTCCACTGAAAAAAAATAGGGAAAAAATGGAAAAAGAAATGAAAGAAGAAAATAAATAGATAGAAATTAATGAGAAATATACCGTTGTTCTCTGGTTGCAAATGACAGAAAAAGGAGAGTTTCAGCAAGAGAAGTTTAGGTTGGATATCAGGAAAAAATCTCTCACTAGAAGGGTGATGAAGCACTGGAATGGGTTACCTAGAGGGGTGGTGAAATTCCCATCCTTGGAGGTTTTTAAGGCTCAGCTTGACAAAGACCTGGTTGGAATGATCTAGTTGGGTATGGTCCTGCTTTGAGAAGTGGGTTGGACAAGATGACCTTCTGAGGTCCCTTCCGAACTTAATCCATGATTCTATGAACATATTCATTCATGTCTAATAAATGGGGCTCCCTCTACATGTTACATTTATGATTAATGTGTTAATTGTGGCATAAATGGGAAGGGTGTTACAATTTAAGGAAATATAACATGGAAAATCAGCCATAAATATGTACTACATATAATGAAGAACAGTTCTATAGCTGGATTGTACAGTACCTTAAATTTAACATGTGTCCAGGGCTAACAATCAGCTGATTGTTGGTCCTGTGACCAAGACTGCCCAAGGGTTTGGAACCACCCCAGAAAAAACAATCACTGATTGTTGACTAGCCCAAGACTGAAAGGCTTTCTAACTGGGGTCTTTAAACCCCATGCTAGGCATCTCTGACTAGTTTAAAGTCCCTGGCGGAAAAACCATTTGGTTCCCTGCCGAGAGCCTCTGATCCCCTGCATCTGATAGCCTGGCTGCTCATCACAAGGTTTTAACAATCAGCTGCTTCTTGGCTCCAGTCAAGACAGCTCCAGGTCTGGATCAGACACAAGGCTTTCCAGACTGAACAGACAATAAATCGATTGTTAGCGCCAACCCTGGGACTTGAACAAATCCCATGCAATTGGGGCTGTCCAATGATCAGTTGAACATTGGCTCCAGACAGCAACAGGGTCGGTTTGAGTACCTGGTGTGGTTCTGGGGTAGAGGCTGAGAACCACTTGATTGTCTGCTTTGCCTTAGACAAGTGGGCAGATGTCTTTCAAGGAAAGCCTAGGATCTTGATTCTTGGGTCTCCCTGTACTGGCAACTAGAAAGGGTAAAATTGGGATCTGATCCTTGATCCCAAAATTATACAGATGCGTGGCATGGCAGGAGATGAGATTGTTGAGTTTGAAGATTAGATCCCATGGCAAATAAACATGTGCTAGTGGCCTAGAGGTCAGAGAGACAATAGGACAGATTTACTAGTGAAGGTGCCAGGAAATAATTACTATAGCCATAGTGGAAAAAGAAAAGAAAACATCCTTTTATTTTGTAAGACTGTGATATGGTAAAGCTTCTTTTATTTGTTTCTGTCAGTTTGTGTTAAGTCATTGCTGAAGAAAAAGCAAACAATCTGCTGTATTTGCTTCATAAATATAATTATAAACTTGCCCAGAACCAGGTTAGCCACAAATTAACATGACAGCAACATTCACTTTCATATGGATTATTTATGAACAAACTTCAACAGTATATAGTTAGTGATAGGGCCAGGTGTTGCTGTATAAACCAGTAGAGTTGCTATAGTGACAATCAGGCCACAAGGGTGTTCTAAAAAAGATATGATAGACTGCAGACATCTTGCAAGCCAGCAAAGTATGGCATTTAAGAAATAGTGGGTGTACCTGCAGATATATCCCCCCACTTGGGAAAGGATGGGTATATTATATGAGGGACCACATCAGATTTGCTAATGTGTTACCAATGTTCTCTTAATCCCACCAAAAGAGGATTGCTCTTGTGCTCTCTGTGATGAGTGATGAATTGTTCCCCCTGTAAGTCCCTGTTCATATCTCTGTAAAAAATCTTCTAAGTATTAGACTTATCAAATATCCAAGAGAAGACTGTCCTCTGTATCTTTGGAGTTAGCAATATATCTTATTTTTGGTAGCACTGGATTTTAAATAATTTAAATTGTTTCACCTTTTTAGATCTCTGAGCTGCCATGGAAACTGGCAGCAGATTTTCCAAATAAATAATACAGCATGAACCCACTTTATCCATCAGTTTGTGATTCCAAACAAAACAAAACAATGATGAAAAATCCAGAAATAGGTTGAGGAAGGGAGAGGACATTATAGGGAGGGGAGAAGGGGGGAAGAGAAGGAAACCTGTTGGTTTTGTTAAAGCTTTGAATACAGGGGGAAATGTACGTAGGTGCCTTTGAAATGCCAGGAAAACTTTCTTCATGGACTTGCATGCAATTTTCTTGTATAGAGATGCTATGACTCACAAATCAAAAAGAAAAAAAAATCCTAAGACTAAGGAACAGAGTCCTCATGTGGACGGGTGGTAGTCATCTTATTATTTTAAATTATTATTTACACAGTGCTAGTGTCATAAATATGCTTTATAGTTATATATGAAGTCACAGACATAAAGAGCTTACACTCTTAAGAATCTAAGCAAATCACACAACTAACAAAAACATTGTTAAGACAAAGTATTCAGATTTGTGTTGGCTGCAAAATATGCACTTAAGTTTATTTCAGTTTTCAAATCTGGAATACCTTTAAGACTGAAATAAACCTTTCAAGTTATCCACTGTATGTGAACACTCTATTTATTCTTCTTTTCCAGTGATCACACCCCCTTTCCCTTTTATATTATATGGTATAAATACTAAATGTAAATACTAATGGTAAAAATTTATATCACCCTTTCCATCTGTTCATGCTCCCCAAGGCTAGAAATTTCACTGACTCTCACTGGCCTAGTTTTCTGGGCTGGAATATCCTTTCAATTTCTGGAAAGGAAAAAAAAAAAGTTCAATACAATAGTCTCTGCCTAAAAGAACAGCCTTTGGGAGGCAAACAAGTGTTCTTTTAGCCAAGTGACCTCTAAGACAAACATGACCACTGGATACAATATGCCAAGACCCATGAATCAATATATAAACATGTACTTATTACTTATGATGTACATGCATCAGCACACAAAATTAACAGAATAAGCAACAGAAATGTAGTAGGCAAGCATATGTCAATAAACTGTAAACTGAAAAATGAATTTTCACAAACTGACAAACTACATTAGCAAAGCACCCTTAATATAAAAAGAAACAGCAAAAACTAAAAGTAATTATGAAAGCAAGAGTACTAGTCGTTATGAATTACAACACATTTTTAAAACAGTGTACTTATATACATTTTAAAATGCAACTCTAGATTTATTATGAAAACAAGAGCAATATTCAAAATGGCTCAAAAAGTGGCTTTTAAGTAAAGTTCCTGCATCTTTACACAAAGCTCTCAAAATCGGAAAACTCTGTTTCAACACAAGGTTTTCCGTGAATATGAAGAGCTATCTTAGCAAGAATTTCACTACATGGAAAAGACTGTGCTTTCTTGAGAAATGCAAAGACTATTTCAATGCTACTACACATTATACATTTAGTTAAAATGATAATGAAAAGATAGCGTGTTTAACTTCATATGCCAAGCACAATGTAAACTTGATCCAGGGTTCTTTAAAGTAAACCATGTTAAGTGAGAAAAGTTCACCTTTTGCAGCTAGGCAGGAAGTAGACTGTTCAGAGCTCCTAACATCAGTCATGATAAAGGTCTACGGAATCCAGGATGTGCAAAGAAGGGTGCAAGTATGTTACAGACTAGTTTTGTAAAGGTGCCATATAAGCAGTACCTCATGGATGAAATGAAACTCAGACTTACGCTGTTTTGATTTGTCATTTATGGTTTTGTTTTTGTTGTTTTGGTTTTTTTTAGGACTGCTGCTCTGATATAGATTGCACAGAAAACATTGGTCAAACGAAACAGGTATTTTGCTGCACCCATCTACCAGTTACCATCTGGCACTGTGCCAGTTTCCCTTTACTTCTCTGTGCAAGTGACAACAGCCATCCTGATGTTCTGCTCTACTAAACTGTGACACAGTGAATCATAACACTGCATTAGACATGATGATCATCCCTTTACATAGTGGCAATAACATCTGTTTGGTATTGGTTGCCAAACAGTACTGGTGTCTTTTACCAGCCTGTTAGATCGTTCTCCCTCCTGTTGTTCCTACTGGCATCCAGTACCTTGCTCTGCTTGTTGTCATCTAGAGCAAAGTGCTATCACATTGCTGCTCTGTGGTATTACAGTGTACTGTTAATTACAGACAAATCAATAGAAGAGTCTTAATATTATGCCTTGCTGACATGTCACAACTAGTGAAGTAGAAGTTCGCTACGTACTTGTCCTAAAAATATTGGAGTGTGACCCCTTCCAGATTGTTGTTGCCCATGGTTTACTATATTAGTGTAAAACCTGTT
>JAGPOW010000229.1:1158035-1185609 GCA_030014935.1 Caiman crocodilus
TTTATTTCTGTATTATCTTGTACTTGATGTTATTTTGTTAATGTTTCTATTATTGAGAAAGGTTAAGAGACATGACCAATGCAGGAGTCATGCAGTGGTGGAGAGTCATTGGTTATGTACTCACATGATAGCAAAGAGTTAAAGTGTTGACCCACTTAGCTGTGATTGAAAGACTCAGAGATTTCTAGAACCATCCACCCAGGTAGCCCTCTGATTGGTGTACAAAGTTGTATTAGGGACTGCCTGAGAAGGGTGGTTGTTGGGTGGTTGGTGATGGGGAGTGATTAGCAACGTGGAGGAGTTGTTAGTGAGAGGTAGTTGAAAGGCTTTACTCTGGAACTGTGGATTTCAAATAGGGTTTCACCCCAGTTCTCAGAGGCCCCAGAGGTTGGGGATCATTGCATAGCGAAAAGGGTACTGCAGCCGTAGTTGTAAGGCTTTACTCTGGAACTGTGGATTTCAAGTAGGGTGTTTCACCCCAGTTCTCAGAGGCCCCAGAGGTCGGGGAGCATCGCAGAACGGAAAAAATACTACAGTACGCTTACATCGGGCTGTAGTCATCGCGCCTTAATCACATTGCATTGTGTTGTAACCGCTTTTCGTGTTGATTGATTGCCTGTACTCACCTGTCTCATCCTGATCATCACCTCAACCCTGTATAGAAGTTACCCTTCGTTTGAAGTAAATAAAGTTTATTTGTTCCACCTCACTCCCGTCTCCGGAGTCACCTGCTCTCCTCGCATAGCCCCCTCGCCCAGGGCCCCGAGCACACCTGGGTTCACGCTGCCACCCAGTCACCTTACCCGGTGCGCATTTGGCATGAGGCCTCCACAGCCCCGGAGCTGCCGCACATGCCACAGTACTATTACTGGCTAATGTCATGTTGAAGCATGTTAGTTGTGCCTTAGTTTGAACTCACCATGAAAACCATGAGTAAATGTGGAAAATGGAAATTTCCAGACAACAACAAAAAATGGTGCCTCAGAATCATAGGACAGTAGCAGAAACATCTCTATGGAGCACATTCCAAGAAGGTGTTATATTTTACACACTACTAATTGCCTTTTCCCTTCTTTTTCCTTTTCATTATTAACTCTTCATACATCCGATATATTTATATTCCTTCTCTCATTCCATCCGTACTCAATTATGACTTTTTTATAGTTTCACATAAAGCATTCACTGGCTGTATCTCACCATGACAGACATTAAAGAAGCCCGACTCTCTTCACCAAAACAGGTGGATAAAACACTCCACGATTTATAAAGGCTGGTACAGTCCTATAGTACCAGAACTTAAAGACTCAAGTCTACTCAGCAAAGGTTCATTAAAATGAACTAACCACAAAATTAATTATTGAGACCATACTCAACTTACCAAAACTCAGAAAAAATTACCTCAGACATTCCTGATTGCTGGAATTCCAGAAGTCTTTTTTATTTTATCAGATAAACATTCAAAGTACGTTTTGCCACACTAAACAAAAACAGAACTGTGAAAGGTATTGGAATAGTTTATGTACAAAGACAAAGAAAAATTAACAAATACGGGGCAAAACTCATTTCTTCTTGGTAGTTTTGAAAAAGAGCAAATTGAGAATTTACTTTCTTTACACTTTCTCCCATTTTTGTAAATGTATTTAAAATATGCATATCTTCATAAATAACTGCTGTTCATAATTCAGAATTGCATTTCAGTACATTTTCATCTAATAGATACTGTACAGCTGATTAAAAAATGAGATATGAGCTGATATTTTCTAAATAGTAAAATTGTTTTAGAATAAGTATTCTTTTAATGGAACTGTTATTTAAATTGTTGTTTTTTAAAAAAGGATCAAAATGTAAGTGATCTTCCATAAGATATTTCATATTTTACAAAATATTTTTATAAATATTTACATTCCTTTCTAGCTTTTCATTTCAGTATTATATAAAATCTACATTATCTGTTCTTTTTAACAGTCTTCAATTTCATTATAGTATGAGAGGTTCTCTCATGCAGTTATTCTTAATTACATAAATGGAAACCTCCTGGAATATCTGTGATAGTGACAACCACAACAGGCAAATAAACCCATTACCCAAAAGGCATACTACTACCAAGACTTCAGGATACTGCACATTCTTTTGAATAGGGAAGTTAAATAACTTTCAAATAGGGTAGCTCAAAGTTGCTTGGCAGTGGAATAGATTGGACCCAGGTTCAAATACATTTGAACAATTTGTCAAATAAAATATTTTTTCCCCAAAATCCTTTTCTTTTCTTTCCTTTCTTTTCCTTTCCTTACTGAAGTCTCTGATCATGACAGCTTCTCACCTCCATCATCTTCCATGTTTTCCAGTGCAAAAAGATGTCACATCATAGAACTGGAGCCGAAGTACCTTATAATCTAAAAATGGACTGCATAAGGCTTTTATACTATAATTCAGCTCTAGATGAAATTTAAACCCCTTTTCTTGAAAAGTTGGTAAAATTCAACTACTTTAGAGATACTCACGGACTCTATGTCAATATTTAATAAGAAATAATGATGTAACAAAATGTTTTATTCTTCTATTACATAATTTCACCTTTTTATTGATATTGGCAGAATTATTTTTAATATTTAATTATATGGGTTATAACTATTAAAATTATGCCTGAAGTTTCTAAGTACAAGAAGTAGACATTCATATATGACTCCCAGTAGAGAATATATCCAAAATGTATTAAACATTCAGATAAATTTTAGAGGACTTTTTCTATCCTTTTATTTCCTCTCATAATATAACTTTAATATGTTGGTTTGGAAACAACCAAACTAAAAGAAACTCTCACATAAGCCCTAAGGCAAAATTCAGCCTTGGTAACCATATACAACTTGCACTGACTGCAGGGTAGAGAAAACAATCTGTTGTAATGTCAATCCCTTTCCTAAAACAATATCACCACACTGTGACATCATTTGTGACACTACTGTTGAGCACGTAAATCCAGCATTATAGATATATTGAGCAGACCTTACCTAAGATCTAAACTGATGATGAAGCAGAAGTAAGTTAGTTAAAATGGAATGGGAGAAATGTGAAGAAGTTTGGGTTATTGCATGTTATAAAAAGATACCAAGAAGGATAAAGATAAAAGTCTACCTTTTATAGGTATTTAGGTGAGGCTAATGTTACCATATGGAATGAAAGCTGGGCAACAGGAAAGCAAGATGCAAGGACATTTAAGCTATCTGAGATGCAGATGCTAAAATTAATATGGGTTTTACTTAAGTACTGAAATACAAATATCAGAAAACAAATATAAGAAACACTGTTGAGCAAGCCAGGGAAGACAGATTGATTTAGGTTGGATATGCCCTTCTGAATGAAAAAAATATATATGTTTTCATATTTTCTTCACTCAGCTCATTATATCATATTTTCTTGCATACAACACACACCTTGTTTCCAAACAGCAGCTACTAGAATTTGGCATGCACCTGATAACTGTGTAAAAGCAGTTTCTTCTACTTACCAGTAAAAAGTGAAGGTAAAGTCTACACACAATCAACAGGGAACAACACAATGAGCAGACTCAGCTCCTTGCTGCTGCTACTCAGTTATTCACAACATTGAAAGAAGTTTCTGCCTTTCAAAAACAGAGTGTGTCTTATTTTAGACTATGATGCATACAATAAAATATGATATAATAAAAGTGATGTAGATGAAGTTGGAGGACATGGGAAAAGAAGGCAGATAAGGATGACATAGAAAGATGTCAAGAAAGGTAGGAATTAACTGGGAGAAAGAAAGGAAGACATCACGGATCAATGGAAGCAGAGAAAATCCAAACAGCCAAGCCTACATTTGAGTGGAATCGAAGCCCAAAACATGGAAAGAAAGAAAGAGAGAGGGATAAGCCAACTAGAAATGTGTAGTCGTGCCTTCTCCCAGATTTACTCTACAGGTGACAAATTTCAAATTCACATATTTCTTATAAACAACTTCTACTACAGTGCACATACAAAGTATGTATTATAATTACAAGCAGAAAAAAAATAAAATAAACAAATAAACTTCAATAATATCCTTATTTCTGAACCTTCTAATGTCTCTTGCCTACTTTGCATCTTCCTTTAGACTTTTCCTTCAAGCTTTTTAGAACAAGGATTGTATTATTGTGTAAGTGTAAATCAGGATCTTGCTAATATAAACAAAAGACAGACAGACAGACAGAGAGAAGATTTTTATACAGTAATAATTACAAAATGTCAACTAAGCTCTCAAATTAGCACCATGTCATGCCTGTCACATGAAAACACTGGCTACCATTATAGGTCTCAATTTTAAATGAGGTGAAGCTGCACATTGGTTGCATCTACATAAACTGCTACAGCAACATAACTCATTGCTCAAAGTAATGTAACTCACTGCTACAGTAGCAACAAGCTACTGCACAGTAGGGTCAAGAACAACCCATATGCAGTCAGGACTGCACAGTACCACTAGGTACTGTGCAGCAGGTCTGTGTGAAGCAGCTAGTATTCACTTCAGATTTGGCCAATTCAAGGGATGGTGATTCAATTCAGTGATTTGAATCACTGCCCCAAACTGATTCAGCTGAATCTGATTCGGAGATTTGGCCGCCACCGAATCAGCCAAATTTCTAAATCAAACAGGCCCAATCCCCCAACCCGTTCTCCCAGTCCTATCAATGGCTGCCTGCCCAGCCCCAGCATCCTGGCACTTAATGAATAAAAAAAGCAGAGCACTCATCAGCTCCTGCCAGGGTGGGGGAATCCCTGCTGCCCCCTACTACACTGTGTTGCATGGGGTGGGGGGTGTTCTGCCACAAGCCCCCAGAAGCCTAGATGACTGCTGCAGCACCTGGCAAGTGTGAGACTTTTTGTTTGTTTGTTTGTTTGTTTTTAATGCCAGGACACTGGGGCAGGGCAGGGCAGGGCAGGGCAAGGCAGCCATTGATGGGGCTGGGAGAATGGGCAGGGGGTTCTCAGGAGGGCTGAGGGATAAAGCAGGGATGGAGCCTGTGGAGGTACCCCATGGTTCCCTTCCCCCTCTTCCATCCTGCCCCCCCCACCTCCTACTTACCAGCAAGGAGACTGGGTCCAGCTTCCTGCAACAGCAAGGTGGGGACTTCCTGAATCTCTGAATCTTTTCCAAATTGTTTCTGAATCAATTCAGAGGCTTTGAATGGATTTGGACCTTTGAATTGGTCTCCAGATTTGATTCAAATTTGGAAATTCAGTCACCGAACTGGGCCAAATCTCCTCTGGATCAAATTAGCAATAAAAGTTTTGCACAGCCTTACTATGCAGTCATTTAGTACCAATTGTATGGTTAGGGGCATGTGTAGATGCATCCATTAGTACTTAGAGCATCCAAATAAAATTAACATAGTTTCCACCAGGAAATGTAATTAATAATTTAACTACTAGGATCACTTTCTCTACTATTTGCATACTTTGAAAATATGTTATTACATGAGGCCTTGATTGTGGTAAAAAAGGAAAAAGTCACTTATACTCTTAGGATAAAATTTTTAAAGGAACACAGCCCTATCCTCTGAAAGAAGACAATAAAAATGGATATGATTATATATACCATAGTCACTCAGCTACAGAAACATGAGATGTTTCATTTAGTTTTCTCTACTTTTATAAGCTTCCTTTGAATGACGTTCAAACTTGAAATTTACCATTATGGATCACAATTGCAATATTTAAAAATCTGACTATAGTAAACCCATTTGCAAACTTTGATGAAAATACATGCCAAATTTTCACAAAAGAGGTGAATAGCAATTTTACCCATGTAGGTTAAGTTTGAAGTGGGACTAAATATATGTTTATCTGAAGTTTGAGCTGATACAGCTCTGTTTCTAGTTTATTTTTAAGTCAGAGGATTCTGTATATTTTTGCTAAAGATTATATACACATCTCAACTGAACACTAAATCTTTGGAAATTCATTCATTGCTACTTGGTCATGTTTTATTATACAGAAACAACAGATGTTAAGTATTGTTTGGTTTTCTCTCTATTGTTTATGCTGAAATTTCAGAACACAAGAATATGTTCATGAACAGTCTTTTACAATTTATCATAAATTATGATTCATTAAAAAAGAAAAACATGCTTATTTGTTCAATCAATGATTCTTCCTCAGAATGTGGTTATTAGGAGAAAACACATTTCTTAAGCTTGTAAGGAAAAAAAGTAATTTTCTCCACTTTCTGACAGAGTACTTCTCAGGAGTTGATTTCAGTACTTTTATTCAATATACATATTGCATTGTCAGGAATCAGAAAATTCCAAAAGAGTCTTCAAAGAGAAATCTCATCAAACAGACTCCTGATGGAGAAGATGTCATAAGAAAGCTATAGGACTGTAGGAAGGAAAAATAAAGTAAAAAACTCAAGACAAAAGAATTTGATGCAGAATTTGATTAAAATGCCTTCAGTACAATTATGTGTTTGTATTTGTATATGATTTGTGTACAATTATATCTGTATTTGAAAAATGCCATCAATACAATTATGAATTCCCATAATAAGAAAATAATTAAAATACATGTTACGCAGAGGAGTGTTGGACTACAATAAAATGCAGTTAATTAGCTCATTGAATATATGTAAAACATATGCTTAAGGATATACTTTACAATTGAGTAACAATTGAGGAATCTATGCTTCAAATGCTTAAGGATTATAACATTATTTTTTGTTTGCCTACTTTAAAACAGAGGGACACATCTACTTTGAGTGCAGCCTCTTCCTGAAGTTCTGGCTACACTTCTCCCCTCACATTTTCTTTTATGTCTGTAGTCCTACCAAGTCCTGGGACATCCTGGCCAACCTACCTTCTTATCTCTGGTCAAGCTATCCATCTGTGAGACCAGGAAGGAGGTTGTGGCTGAGGGAAACCTGGGTGAATGTGGGGCTGTTTTCTTGTCATTCCTCTGCTCTTGTCTCCAGGCTGGTTGACATTCCCATGCTCCTTGGATTTATTTGAGTGGCAGTGAGTGCTGGCTGGTGTGCTCTGCTTGGTTTCCATCCTTGGATCTCTCATTGTTAACCTATGACCATTATTCCTATCCCTGTTTTTGTTTGGGGTTTTTTTCCACTTTTTGTTCACCATAATTAGCTATCGTGTTCCCAGTGGGATCCTTAATTGAGAGAGGTTTATAGTTTTCTTGGTGGGCCTAGGCCCATAATTCCCTGACACAACAGATAGGATTACTTCCAATAGTGGAAAGACGGGATGCTTAGAGGGAGACCATTGAACAGGATACAACTGAAGTTATCTATCCTCGATTCAGTAGTCTCTGTGGTATTCACCACTATTAGTATGGAGATGTCAGAGGATACATCTCCAAGGATCTGTTCAACAGCTATGAGTAGATCTGTCATCTACAAGTTTGTCGACACCATTTTTTAACCTGGTTATGCCATCTGCCTTTTCCACCTCCCATGGCAATGAGTTACTGTACCTTACTATAATCCTCACTCTTCGCAAACTTGTTCCTTCCCTCCTGCCCCCTGCTTTCTTACATCCACAACCTTCTCTCTCCCCAGACTTACCTCTCTTTTTCCCCTTGAGTTCCAAATACTTATTTCATTTCTAAATCAGAAAACTAATTAATTAATTGTAATTAAGTAACAATTTAGGAACCTAATAGGATAGATCTGTCAGATCTTCCAATATTTTGTTTATAATTTTAGATCCATAATTCTTAAAGCACATGTTGATAATGGGGACCTGTACAGTTCTATAGTTTGCCAGCTATAACTATTGATCAAAGCATACTTTTGAAGGAATGGTGTTAGAGTATATAAAGTTTCTTGCAGAGAGGCAGTAGAATATAATGCAACTGCTATTTATCCTGTATATATAAGACAGGATAGCAATTTTAAAGAAAAAAAACACAGTAAATGTTGTTTAAAAAGTTTAATATAATTACTAAATCATGACCCTAAATGCAAATAGCATTTTCTGTTATATGGGGGAAAACTTATGGGTGGGAATCTCTGGAATTCAGACGGGAAATGTGTGGGGTAGTAACTTTAATCTTGGAGTTTCCCTCACCTACCTCCCCACCACTGATTGGTGGAGGGGCCCTGCTGCTCACCATTTCCACCCATGCCTGAAATAGCAGCTGCAGTTTTCACTTGCTGGCCATTAGATGTGGGTGATAAGCAGTGTGTGAAGGGGCCTCTCTGAGGGTGGGCACCCCAGGGTAACTCCAATATTAAAGAAACTGCCACACTGAGCACTTCCACCACTAATTCCAGAGATCTCTACTTATGTGGGACATGGTAGGGAAAATCCACTCCTAATATTCAGCCAAGTACAGCTGAAAGAACATGAGAGGACGTTTTACCAAAGTCTTATGTGCAGGAACAAATAATGTGAACATGGTCCTCCTCAGTCCTTACAAATGTGACAAGGTAATGTGTTACCTAGACACAAATCAAGTTTCTGGTCTTTCAAAGACTTTTGTAGAATCTTAACTGTATGCACTGTGAATAGTTCTGTTTGATCAGGACACCGACTGACCTCCATCAACATAAATTCACTATATAAAGTCAATTAAGTTAATGCATACACTTTTATAGAACCAAGGCCTAAGTTGTTTTTTTGTGTTTTTTTTTAATGAACCTACTGTAGCTTCTTATTTTGTTTTGTTTTTTTATACTTGAGATATGTACTAGTATTTGTCCTCTGAAATAGAATGGCTACTTTTTGATGACAAAATAATTAAAAGAATAAAGTTGCCAAACTCAGAAAAATCCAATTGCCTGGCCATTGTAAATAATGCTCATCTTAATTTCTGTAAAATAATTAGCAAATTGATTAAGACAATAAACACTTAAATATAAAAAAAAAGATAATTGTATTTTATAGATTATATTCACATTCATCAAATATGTAGCTTTTATCATTATAGTGACTGTATCTGACTAATGTGTATACTTCGGTTAACAAAATTACAGTTTTCTTCTAAAGTTGACATGCTGCTGCTGCATTTTAATTTATGTGAATTATTGTTGAAGGTAATCAGAAAAAAATATGGAGAATTGGACTAGTAATTAGCAGAAGCAAGGAAGTGTGGAAAGATTAGGGATAAATAAAATAAAGTAATTTTCTGGTAGAAGGTGTTAGAAAGTTTCTTAAAGAGAATTTTAAATGAGTTAAAACTCCCTTTGTGAAAATGTGGTATTATTATATAGATTAATGATCCATTAATATCTACCATTTATAATCATAACAAAGTTTACTATTTGAATTTATGCAAATTATTTGTACTTTAAAAATAATTTCATGAAGATTTAAAACCAATGTTGCCATGGGAAGAGAAGTGTATGGAGCTTCGGTCTCCTACAGGGAGCTTTAGGAAAATGTGAGGCGGCACAATTTGTTTCTTAATTCCCTCTTGAACAATAGTAATGCAAGTAATGCACAAACCACATGAGCCTTTAGGGCGGTGTAGGTTTGGTCTCTGTGGAGTAGCCTGTCCCAAGTAGGATAGGGATCAGTACACTCCATCCATACTCCACCTACAACAAGTTCTACAGATATCTGATTCAATTAATTTAATGAAATGGAAATAATTTGGAGCAAACTCAGACAAGTACAAATTAGAGATTGTTTTATATTACTGCCTGTCTGCAGAACTGAGATCAGGTTTGCAGAATGAGAAATCAAGTTTGGTTCAGTTTCATTCATAGATTGTAAGGCTAAAAGGGACACTTATTTCTAATCTTGATACCCATTTGGCACAGGACATACCTTTCCACTCATTTATCCTTGTATTGGGACCAAACTTAGGATTTAGTTGGGTTCTGATACATATTTTAAAAATTTACTTGCTTAAAACTATTTTGCCTTCTTGGGTAAATACAGACAGTCAAAGGGAGTCGCATGCAGAGAGAGTCTACTCCAATGGGCTATATTTACAGAGCATCAAGGCAGGCTCAGTTAATCAAGTCTGCTGGAACATGCTAATTACCATGCTCCAGCAGACACCAGCATCACATGTATCAGTGTCCCAGTGCTGAAAAATGTCAGTGGGAGCACTTTATCTAAGCTTTATTTAAAGTGCCTTCACCACTATTTTTCAGTGCAGAAACACTGATACACATGACACTCCAAGCATTTTAATTAGAGAAGCTTTCAGAGCCACTCTAACTAAAAGTGCCCCTCCTGCCACCACTCCCAAAGCACATGTATAAATACCCAAAAAGCCTGAGGCAGAATCAATTCAGCCTTCATAAATCAATTGAAACTGCATAGATTGAACTGATAAGCAAATAAACAGACATTCATATTTGATTAAAAAAATGCAGCCACATGACTGCTTAGACAGCTTATGCTGAGGCAAGTCCACCCAGCTTGCAAAAGGTGGGCTTTGTGAGAGAGGTGCAAAGCATCCTGTGATGTTGGGGGACTCTGAGTTAACTTGAATCTGTTGGGGATCTGGGACAGAAGTTCAATAACCTAAATCAGTTAAATTCGATACTTCATTCATCCATTAAGGTTTATTTTAAACTGGTTTCAGCCATTTTGAAAGTGGCTTATGTGCACTGAATCTCCATTGTGTTGCAGATTTGAAAACAACAGATTTGAACCTGATCACTTATACTGGTTTATGTGTAATTTCTGGCTCTAGTCCATGAATCTGTAACATGTGGCTGAAATTTTCATAATGTAGAATTATTTTCAGAATATGCTGGAATTTAAAATTATTATTTTGTGAAATTCCAGAAGAACAATTTGCAGGTTATTTTCCTATTTTCAATTCCAATTCCATAGAGACACTGAAAATGCAAAAGTAATATGTATCTGAATAAGACATTTTCAGATTTAATTCTTTCTGTGAGTGCTTTTGAACACTGTCATTTCATTTTAAATTTGAAACAACTAAAATAGAAGACTTTGGAATTTCCATATCTGACTCAGAACTGTGTGGAAGGTCCACATGTTGAGGCCCAATGGCAGAGTACTATAGGCAATTGCTTTGAGCCCTTGAACTTGCTATAGTTGCGGAAGTTACTTTTGCTTCGCAAATTTAAACAGTTCTTGATTACATTGTCTATTGCTAGGAAAATATATACATTCTGATTTAATTTAACTGCCATTTTATTCTGGGTTTGATTGGACATAGTCTTTGATTAGCTTGATTACAACTGATATGTACAGGGGCTCAAGCTACAACGGCTACACATATGAGACTGAGGGTATTATTTTGTTTCATTTTGGGGGCTTTTTATGTATTATTTGAGCTTGTCTGTTATTTCTCCTTTGCACTGGTTATGACTCAACACACTGGTTTAGTCCCAAGGTTTCTTTTTTCTTCTCCTTCAGCTTCCTCTTGTTCTTGTCTTCACAGTGGAAGTTTCTTGTGCTTGTTGTCAACACAACTCCTCAGAGCTCATACTTCACGATGCTGCTCAAAATAAAAGCAAATCCTTTTATATTTTTTTGGCCACACTTTTGTTCAAAGAAGAGACTGTTTTCCTGATGCAAAATACGCAGATACACAGTTTAGACTAAGTTATGAAGATTAGTAGTAGATTCAAGTGACCACTTATCTATCATAAAAAGTCATTTAGCTAAGTCAAAGAAGTGATCATAAATCTATTCAAATTAATCAATATATTTGAATTACCTCCTTTAAACAAATAAAATAAAAGCAATGGGGAAATGTGATTATTTTGTAATCAAGAGCTAATTTAAAATAACCTCAGATGAAGGTGGTAAATTTCAATGTATTAAATTAGGTTAAGAAAACAATGTTTCTGGCTGTTAGACACCAATTTTAAGGAAGGGAGGTAGGGAGAATACTGAACTTTGAATTTTACTCTAGCTTCCTAAGAGAAAACTCAAAACGGCAGGAAGCTCCCTGAAAGTGCTATTGGAAACCCAGTTCCTTACAAGGCCATAGAAAAAGCACCTGAGGGCAATGGAGGTGGGACTAGATAGATGGCTAATGGGCCCACTTATGTTCCCAATATACATTTGCAATTTGATTTAAAGCTACCTTGGGCTAATTTATCTTAAAATAGGTTCCCTTCTTTAGTTTGTATTTAATATATATAGTCATGAGCTAAAGTAATATGAGAATGCAAATAGGACTTTGTACCTGATTAACTTAAATCATCTTAAAAATGCTTTTTTTTATTGTATGAGTCACCATAATACAACTCAATAACAAGGGAAGGCTAGGATGCTGGAACAGTGAGCTCCAACCTTAGATGCTACCCAGTGATAAAAATGATTGGTTGGTTAATTGTAAATGTAATATATTCAGGTGTGTGCTAGAACATGGAGGCCCTTCTCATGATCTCAGTGAAATTATCTCCAACATACAGTGATGCTAATAAATGTAGCACTGGGTCTTTGCTGCTGATATCTTGTGGGTTGAAGTGACTGCGTGCAGGCTTCCAGCAAACTAATACAAACACAGATACATTTCAGAGAAATTGATAAACAATACAATATGTCTAAGCCATGTGTATATACAAATCTGTATATATCTGGGTATACACAGATGCACACACATCCACAGACTTCCTACACACTGAATTATTTATTCCCTTAGTCTCTCTGTTTGAATTAGGAAGTTGCATTAAGGGTAGTTGCCCAGAGAACAAGCTTCTCAAATAAACTGCCAACCTAATCTGTTCCCTCCTCTGCTATAGTTCTGGGCTTATAAAGACTACAGTTCCTTTTACAGCACATCAGACAAGGCAATTCTAGCAAACCACCATAGGCAACATGAATGTGCGATAATCTCTCTTTGTACAGAACTCCCCTGTCTGATAGCCTGCCAGGCTTCCTCATCTTCTGCTAGGAAGCTGCCCTGGAAAACAGCTTCATTTCAGATTTGAGGATCTCTCTTCCCCATCATTAGATAGCAGTGAAGCTGTTCTCCAGGCTTCCATTCCCTCTGTGCTACACTCCATTGAGGAAAGGGAGGATGGCTTTAGTTCATCACCAGCTGGTAAGGTTAGGATACGGGTAAGACTAATGTGTTATGTCTAGACCTAGATCGGGAAGTAACAGTATGGAAAGGAATAGATATTCTTCAGTGTGTGGTAGATATTCGCAGCAGTTATCCTTCATGCCCTTAGGTCTTCAGAAGTAAATCTACAATACAATGCATCAAGCCAATTGTTCTCATTGCTGAGCATTGATTTCTTAACACTTTAATTAATTCACCCTCAGCATGAGCATGGCTCTGTTTGATGCTTGCTCATTCTTGAAGCGCCAGGGCATAGCATTGCTACTATGAAACAAAAAACTAATGGACCAATGGAAACAGTAGACTAAAAATTCAGAAAAAAAATGGACAAATAGAAATTAAGGGAGATAGGCAAATTTAACTCCAACTCTTTTTAGCAGCATACCTCATCACTATATCTCTCTTCTTGCTTATTTCCCAAAGAATCCCAAATATTTTACAAGGCTGAAAAATTACTGTTTTCAGGTTTAGTTTTCATCTGGAGTTGTATTTAAAAGTTATATCTAGTCATATTTTTATTTGTTGGCTAAAGGACCTTTAGGGGCAGAGGGAAAAGGAAAATCATAGTTTTTATTTGCCTTTGTTCTTGAAAAGCTGGTTTATGTTCTGTACTCAGCAAAGAAAAATTAAATCACAACAATAAAAAATGTAGGCGCTTTTCTGACTTGCCCAATAAATGTGCTATTCAAGATAAATGGGAAATACATATATTTTGTAGGAATTTAAATATGAGCAGATTTTTCTCTGCCTTTTCCTTAGATTCTAGTACAGCAGGACATAGCCTTCAAGCTAGTTATAATCACATATCTGTAAGCCTCCTGCCTCTGTGAATTTCATACTTCCCTTCTCCAAATCAAAAGCACAGAGATGTAAGTTTTATTGTGCTGTTTACTTTCTTGTTTTATTAGTCTTACCACACTTCTAATTGATGCTGCCACCCTATAATGGTGCATGACTTCCTTATGAAAAAGGAAAGGTTAATAAAATGTTGGCTTTGTAGCATAAAAGTCTGAATTCTAGACTTAGCATGAAGGCTACAAGTTTATACCAAAGGCAGATTTATACATCTCCATTTGTAGATCTTGGTCAAACCTTTAATATTCCACAAAGCTACACAGAAAAGTTGAGAAAGTCAGAAGGTAAATTATGAATTAGGTAATATTCCTTAGTCATAAGAAGTCAAGGAGTAATATCAGATGTCCAGAGGTTATCATGTTGCAAGTTTATAGCTGTTACATCATTTTTCAGTTAGGAGATTTTTTTTTTGAAGGGGAGTGGGGGGTAGGTGGATCAAAAATTGTCAGTCTCTGTCTTAGAATCTCTCCACTTTAATAAATATATAATGGGCCATAGACAGATGCTCCAGGCCACTGGTGAATTAGGAGGACACCGGGGAGTACATGCCCCACACCTGATTTCCGTGCCAATGGTGGAGCCCAGCTGGAGCCAGGGCCTGGCAGCTGTAGGTGTGGTGGCAGAAGTGTGATTTCTACACTGACTACAGGGCATGGGACTGCAGTCTAGTCCAATCCAGCAGCAGAGGGGGTGGCCTAGAGTTGTGCCCCCACCCCAACTGTCAACACTTATGGGTTGTCAATGGTCCAAGCAATGAACCATCACTCACATGGAAGGTGAGAATCATGCACTGTCAAACTTAACTCTCTCACTTATCTCTGATCTCTAGGTGACTAGCTATTTGGACAAAAGGGACATTTTGGGGGGAGGGGTTGTTCATTAAAAAATATGATTTTTTTATGAATATGGAATAAAAGCAATTTTGAAACCTAAGTTTCCTTTACAAATTGGAATTCTTGTTTTCTGGCCATCCCTACCCCCTGTTGTACTTCCTCTCCCATATGCGGTAACATCTCTACTGTGTGCATAAATCTTGCTATTTTTGTTTGAGGTTGCCATATGAGGTCTTCATTCTTCACTGCATTTTTAGACACTTGGCAGTGTTTTCCTGGAGAATGCTTTATGCACATTGGGGAAGAGCAAAAGGAATAACATGAAATCAGCAGTTCCGGTGAACTGCATCTCAGAGAAAAACTCTACAAAACTCAACTTTATCCAAACATTTCAGTCCTTTAAAAGGTTTGCCAGGCTTCAATTTCCATATCAACTAACTCACCTGGGCCTCAGTATTGTTTTCACGGCTAAGGCAAATGTCTAAAAGAGTTCCTGGTGACAACTGCCAATCAGCATATATTATACTTCACCTTCTACCCAATTTATTCCCTAGTAGGCAATCACATCTGTAGTTTTCCTAGTGCATTAATTTTTGTGTTTGTTTTCTTCTGCTGATGTTCCCAGATTTGTTTGATTCCTTTTTAATCTTGGTAGGTTAAAGCTGTTGTGATCTACTCACATCTAGCATAATACATATTCCCGTAGTAGTTTTTAGTGGTGCTCCTATACTCTGTTATTGACAATATTTTAAACACATAGGGTTATAACTGCCTGCTCTCAAGTGCTGTATTTCAAGTTATCAGATTTTATGTCTAAAGAAAGATACCTAGAATTATTATTATATAAAAGTGACAATAAGAATACTACCTTACATTATAGTATCAAAAGTATATGAAAAGTATATAACACTTTTCATCTCAAAGGGTCTCATAGTGCTTTATAAACTTAAATTTTATGAACAATACATAAGGATCACTTCATCTAGAGAGAAATACATCCATCCCTCAGCCATAATGCAGCAGCTGCTTAACAATGTAGAGTGACACTACTTTTTATCTCTTCTCCTACAGAATATACCCTGCTGTGGCACTGGTTCAGCAGTGATAATACAGGAAGTGTATCATTCACTGAATTCACACTGGTTCCTGCAGCACTTATGGCAAGTGTTACTTCAAGGTCTCCTCTACAAGTATAAACTCTGCTTGATCCTTCTTAACATGATTAGTTTTATAAAAAAAAAAATTTCATCTCCACAGCTATAAAACTATATCTATTCTTATCACCTCACAATGATTTACTTTAGAAATAAAAACACTAGGAAAATACAAAATATTCTTAATTAATATTTTGAAGAAAAAAACCCCCCAAAACCAACCCAGTCACACTGAGGAGGAAGCAGACAGCAGCACAGATGAATAACATTAAGCAAACCATACAGTGCTGGCTATTCTACAATCTAATCCTGAGTCCCACAAGATTTGTTACCCAAAGACAGAGTTCCCTATGTCATCTACCACTTTTAGTAGAGTAGATATACTTTGGCCTTGAAAGTAATACACTGACTTGAATTAAAAAGTCATTAAAAAGACTTAAAAAAACCAAAAGCTTGGTTTACTTGCTTAACTACTATTAGAGACATTTTCCCTCCACAGTTCTTTCATCCTTAACATGGATTTTAGTAGAAGAGAAAAAGTTCCCATGAAAAAACCCTGCAAAATTAAAGTCAGCACTTGTCCCCAAGTTTTTGTGATACATGGTTAGCTAGGGAAGCCTGCTTTATTATTGGCCCTGTTCTTGTCTCACAAAGACAGCAGCCCACCTTCCTTTGAGTTTGCAAGTTCAAACTCATATTGATTTCAGCGAGGTTCAATAAAATAACTAAAAGTAGAGTTTAGACTGTAATCTCTGATTTAAGCAACCACAGGCTATATGATAAAGATAGGAGCTAAAGATAACAAAGGTGAAAATAAACAGTTTGAGACACGTCTTTGTCAGCGACAAGGTCTCCTGGTTCTAAATCTCATCTCTTTGGGGAGGAAAAGGAGGGAAACAGAATTGGTTTATAAAAAATAAGGCTGTTTACCTTTAAAGGGGTGAAGCCTGGTGGGCCTACAGTCTGCCCACCTGGCTTCAACCTGCCACGCTGTCAGTGGGCCTTGCTTAATAGGTTCTGGACAGAGGGAGGTCTGTGTGCAGCCACCTTCCATCACTGGGTCTTTGTGACAGCCCATTCTGTATCTGTGGCAAAACACATACCATGTCACATATTGTCAAGACTACAGAAACTGCATTTGGTCACTGAAGATGCTATCGCATGGCTTGGCTATTATGGACACGCTAACTGACTGACTTGAGAAAGGGGACAAATGCTTATGTGTGTAGTACTTATGTCCTCCTTTTTAGAAGGCAAAGTAATATAATAATAAAATTTTACCAAATGGAGTTTCCCCCCTGTTCTAAATTCTTATGTCATAGACTTAGGTAAGGGCACACATTAACATTTTGGTGAATAAAATATTTATTAACTCTCTTAGTCTATACAATTATTATTCAAGGTGCCTGTGCACACAGCTTGATTTTGATCTACCTTATGCCTCTTGCATATGGTCTTAATACTTTAAGACAGAGCCTCAGTTCTTTCTAGGCCTGTCTTTGCTACTCTGAGACCTGGTAATCTGTGAAGTAGTGAGAGAGTTTTTTGCAATTTCAGCAGGCAAGTCCCTGAAATGAGCAGACAGACTGGGCTAAAATTTCTGATAATCTTTTACAGTCACAATGCCATTAATCGCATACTCTGTAATGGCTGAGGAGGCAGGTTGTACCATAGTCTGTTAGATTCTGGTTACCTTTGCTTCAACAATGTTCTAGTTGCCTTCTCTTGAATCAGAGGGACTTTTGAGTACTGATTAGAATCAACCCCCCCCCCCCCCGAAAAAGTTGGTCTCCAAGTAAAATGCTGCCTCAACTGAATCCAGCAGCAACATTGCATTAAGGCAATATTTCTGTAAGAAAAGTCAACTCTTTGAGCATGTTTGTGGCACAAGTGACCACTTGGCTTGAAAGACAGATTTTACTTCTGACGGCTCAGGAAGAACATTATGATTTTTATTCAGCATTATGAACCTTCAGCAACAGTCTCATCAGAAGTCCAAGTGCAGATGTCTTTCTTCCTTTTGTGTTGATGATATAAAGGAAGATCACAGCTATATTTTCAGATCCTAAGAAAAATTCACCCATAAGAATCATAAGGATATAGTTTGATTCTATTTAAAACTAAATCAAACACCCGAGCCAAATTGATGTGGTTGAAAGAATAAATGCTGACAATTATTTCAAAATCAAATTACACTAGAAGGCTAAGAGGATAAAGGTAGGGTTGGGGGAGGACACACATGAATAAGTGAAAAATCGCTTAGGTACAAAGGGAACCTAGTGGCATTGTTTTCAAGTTTTTCATGCAATGTGTTATTTTGGACATAAATCACATCTTCAGAAGGGTGCACTGTCCTGGGAATTAGGACTAAGAAAATGTACTATATAAACTGGACTATTCTAAGCATTATCGAAACATTATCTAAACATTTGTAGCTTAAGGAAACACAATAAATTACTTCCCAATGCTGACCAGTGCAGACATGATACCAGGTCCATGGACCTGTCTTAACTACACATCCTTTTGAAGGCTTACCTCCTGCCTACACTTTGACCATGAATAAGTTCTTTTGATTCTACATTTACCATTTTTTCTCCCTTTTTGTCTTCTACCTACTCAAAAGTCTTTGTAGTATCCAGAGGCAGATTTTGACTTACATTATTTTATTTCCATTTGATAATTGAGGAGAACATTATATCTCTTTCCATGTAGAGGGGAAAAAAAAACCTTCACGAGGCAAAGACGCATATGTTAAAAAATAAGCCTTTTCCACTCCCAAAAAACAACAATAATAATAATAAACAGTTGCAATCTTCATTGATAATATTTTTTTGCACTATTACAAAGAACACTTTTGCCAACTTTGTTAAACTAAAAAGCTTTATGTTTTCAGCTTCAGTACCTCTAGGCCAGTTTATGTTTGTATTGCTATGGCTTCATCTGTACTAACAAGCGAGTCCTTTTAGGTTTAAAACACTGCTGAGTTATTCTGCAAAAGGGTGTCATTAACTTCATACTTGCTTTTAGACTTGTGGAGTGTTTTATGATGATTTAGATGGCAGAAACATCTGATATATATATTCACTGCCTTGAAAGAGAAAAGGAATTTGAAGAACTGTGCATTCTGTAGGAATTAGTTACAACTGCACAACACAATTACTGTATTCCCAAGACATCTTATCCTAGTCCGTACATGAGAACTATATCTTCTTGGAATGGGAGGTGTAAGAAGTCATTAAAACATGTATTATTTAGTGTTGCCACAAGTATAAATGAAGGGACTCTGAGTTTACAGGAGACTAAATAACTCTCAGTTATGTGTTGTTGTATTGAAAACAACATACTAAACAAAGAGGCAAGTTTAGCTGTGCCAAGCAATCTTTGCACCAGATAAGCCATACCTCTGGGTCACAGTGAATACTGCAAAATGTCTTTTGCAGTTAAATGAAAAAAAGCGTGGGCATATTAAAAATATTTAAGGAGAGAATAATAGGGAAATTACCAGAGGAAATTAAGATAAATTAGTAATTAATTAGAGGATAATTAAGAGATAATTAAGTAAATTAAAGACTTTAGGATGTCTATCATATTATGAGCTAGTTAAAACAATGCTTAGTTCTAAAGTCATTAAGTTTCTTTGTAATGCTTGATTTCACTTTCGATTTTCTGAGATACTGAAGTTTGTTTTCAGAGGAGATGGGATCAAGCCTGAACAACATATTCAAGTTAATGTGATGGTAGTGGCAAAAAAGGAAAAGACCTTGATTACATAATATTCACAGGAAAGGACTGTTCTTTTGGTTAGTTGTAAAATATCATGCTTTTCCATTGCCAATCTTTTTGGAAGTATTAAAAAAAAAAGAAGAGAATTGGGAAGAGGGGGCAAAAAAAAGAAATTTTTTAAGCAACTGAAATGGACAGTTGGTGCATGGTTTGTGTTTCAAGCAAAGCTTTTAAAAGTTCTTATTTTATCTAAACTGCTTTATCCTCCCTCGGAAGAGTTATTTAATGGATTGACAAAAAACTTGATTACTAGGTTTCAAAGGTATCTCATGAGCAGAAATACTACTTTTTTTTGCTGGTCTCCAAATACTACTAATAAAAGAAAAAATAAAATGCGTTTTTTATTCACCAATCTCAAGGGTTTCAGTGCCACTCAGATCTAACATTTATTTCTCATATAAATTATTTAATACTTTACTGTAGTTCAACCCAGGTACGAGTAGAATAGACATTACATACAGTTCAGAGCAGGCATGTATATTATAAAAGTTAGGCACTAAGCATCTGTTGTACCAAGTTTTTGCCCCTTGTGGAAAGTACTATACTCTGTTCATATTGGAGGAACAGAGGCAAAGTTATTCCACTTGCAATAGTTATATTATATACTTACAAAATAAACTCAACAGGAAATTGGTCTGTTTCCAACTTGATTTAGTCTCTCTGGCTATCTCAAATGGAGTCCTTTAAAAAAAATAAATAAATAAAAGAAAGGCTGTTTCCCTTTTCTTCCCAGAAATTTTGGAAGACTGAACAGGGCAAGACCTACTAGGATTTTCTATAGATGATAGCTCTGATACCCACAGAAAGTAGAGCTTTATATTAGCCATTACCTTTTTTTTTTCTTGCAGAGTAAGGGAAGAAAATAAAGGAAAGAGGGAAAAAAAGACCTAAGTTGAAGTTCCCATGACCTCTTTATAGCATAGTAAAGGAGTGAGGAGTGTTTTCAGCTTTCTTCTGGAATTCCTTTCTTACGTATATCTAAGCCAAGAACAACCATGTGTGCATGTATAACCGCAAGGGTAACCTTTCAGTTGCGTAAATGGATGAAGTACTTTCCCCATTTTACTTAACCGTAGAAAATCTGTAGAAATAAGTGCAGCCACCTACTGAAACATAGTTGTTTCCATCAGGAGATGGTAACTGCTTAGCTGTGTCTATCAATACTGCTGACAGGGAATGAAAAAGAGAATTGTAACTGCTGTGCAAGGGAATTTAGGCTGAACTAAATTACTCAAATGGCAGTCAAACAGTTTTATAGAGAGGATGAATACCAGGCAGCGACCATGTGTCAGTTTCTTCTTCCCTCCAAAAAATAGAATCCAAGTGTTATTTAACATTTGGATATATGGCAAATATTCTTACAAATATTCTTATGAATACAAGTAATTAATTTAGAAAATGCTAGCAAATTTGCATAATATGCCCTTTTAATTAATGACAAACTCACTTAATTTAAACACTAGCTTTTTGTCCACTCATCTCCTTCTTAAAAATGGTATAACCCATTACCATTACATACACTGTATACATGAATTAACGAAGAACTATATACTTAATGTAATCTTTTTCTCCTGTTCCTTATCCTTCCAAAACAAGAGGAAGAAAGAGATATGGGGTAGATAAAAAATATGACTGACAACATTTAGCATTATCCAACAATGTAACTCTTCTATTAAAGACTAAAATAGAACTACATACTCAGTACACAATATAAGAGAATAAACAGTGAAGCTGGAATATTTTGATACTGTTTAGTTATTAAAGAATAATGTTGGTCTAATTCAAAGGGTTTGTTTGGTTTTGGTTTTTTTTAGTAATGTAGGCATCTGGACTATTGTTACACCAGAAGGAAAAACACAGACAAAACCTGGTATAGGTATAACAAGGTACAGTGTTCTCAGTGAGGAGTTTTATTTTGGGATTAATTTCAGATTATGGGTTTATGTATACAAGTGCTCTTTCTGCAAGCCCTTACTTGTTTTTAGGCTGTTATTTATCAGTTCATTTAAAATTTACTCCTTTATTTCCCATCTAGAGGGGAAAAAAGTTTCTAACTTCTAATGCCTTCATGGAGACCTGCGGTAATCTTTACTTTAGCTACTATATGGTGCAGTTTTATTTCTGCTGCAATTTGAATCGAATAGAAGAATTATACTCAGATGACTTTTGAGGCAATATTTTTCTCAGAATCACTGTTACAAGTGGGATTATGTTCAGGTTTCATAGCTTAGTCAAACAATTCTTCAATTTCTTAATAATTTGCACTGTCCTTTATTATTTGCTGTCCTTTTTTGGTAGTCTATTTATCAGCCCACCAAAGACTAATATTGGTATGATCCATAGTAGGAGTCAATCAGCTAAACATTTTAAACACGAAAGAAAAAAAAAAAAACTACCATAAAAACTATCATCAAAACTGGTATTTGGTACTATACCTATAAATATAATATTGCATTAACAAGACACTGCCCTGGATCAATGCTTGTTCTTTCTGACAGTTCAGCTACATACCTGTCTCATTTTGTTAGTTTAATGAACTTGTTCCCAGTTTAATCCCGCAAGGACAGTAATGTTACTGCTCAAAAAAAGTGATTTAGCTGATACAGTTTCTAGAGCCACTCATCTATGTAAAGCTAAGTGACTTCCCCTGGTCAGGCTTCAGAAATGAGCACGGATGTGTGAGGCAACCTTCTCTGCTGCAGTTCATTCCTTAGTGAGAAATGGGAACATTTGAGATGCAGTTTAGTTTCATTAGTCAAAAGGACTTTGAGAAATGTTCAATGTGTATAATAACTTATATCCTTGAAAAAATAGTGAATGTGTCCTGATGACAAACAGTACATACATACATACTTGATGAGGGTTTTTTGTTGTTGCTGTTTATTTTGGTACCACCTATAATTATAATTGCACTGTCCCAGTGGAAAAAGGAAGGATTTCTTTATGTGTAATATGTGACTCAATAGGTCACAACGATATAATCAAAAGGAAAAACTGAACAGCACCAATACTAAACAAGCCATAGAGTGAAACTTATGTTTTTTGTATACGCTCCAATCCTGCAATACACTTCTGCCCCAATCCAGCAAAGCATTTAGTAATCCAATGGGATGATTCATATGCTTAGTGGTAATGCTTCAGTTCCATTCTTTGCTAAATGGGGGCAACAGTGGTCAGCATTTCATAAAATAGAGTACACAACTAGATTCCTGTATCAGAAGTTTTGCATGCTTCATGATACAATCTGTATTAGATTTAACATTAGACAGCCATTTTCACAAATGGTAACTATTATAAACCTAGGAGAAATTGTGGTATCCCCAAATTAAAAAAAAAACCAAAACTTCCTAGTGATTTCAGTGAAGCCAAGCTTTTTAAAAAACAAAATAAACACACAAAAAACCCACAGCAAAACCCTAAGACAATACAAATGAAAAAATCAAAATAGCAAATTTATCTAGTGACATTTGAATTGGATAGCACTCAGGGGCAATGTGTAAGGGGTGTATAGGGGTACACGTGCAGCCCCTGAGGGTGCTGGTGCACCCCCGACTTAACATGGTCCCTATTTAGGAGATGGGCGGGCGGGCAGGCATTGGGAATGCCGGTGCTCTCCCTGCGAGCACCAGCCAGGGAGTGGAAGCACTGCCACCACTTCCAGGAGTGCCACAGCCACTTCCAGGAACTGGTGAGTGAGTTCGGTCATGGGGAGAGCCCCCTCCACCTCACCAGTAAGTGAGATTGGCCACAAGTGGACTGCCCCCCGGCCACTGACTGGTTGCCGAGGGGGGCACGTAAGCCCCCTGAGTAAGGTGGCACCAGTTGCCTGTGATAACACTGGTTTTCAGATGTAGAATTATCATTTTTGAAGACTAGGCCACTTGCAAACATCAAACAGATTTAAGTATTTGTTTTTGGATGACATACTTTATAGCAAAAAACCCAAACATTAGCAACTTTTGTTTTGGTACTAGACACACTTGATTTTAACAAGTAAATGTGTATGTGAATTGCCAGACAGTGACCTTGTCTTGTGTTGTTCAGAGGCAAACATCTAATATTGAATTAATCATAAAGAAGTCCAAAGGTTTAATTTATTGGCTTACTCATTAGATCCTTGGGGACTCATATTTTCACACTGATGCTAACAGATATATGGACTGAAATAACTGGATGTTTTATTTGTATAGTGTTTCAATTACAGTCTCAAGCAAATGTGCTCATGTAAACTCAGCTCTCCCCATTTTCAATTTAATTTTTGAAAGTTATGTTCTTAAGATCCAGGAGCATGCATATTTGCCACCCTTAACTTATTTGGATAAAGTTTATAAATGGCAAGACAGGCACGACTGAGAATTTGACAGGCTGTTTTTGTATTACCTTCCTGTGCTGCATATGAACACTGTTGGAAAGAGAACAGGATTTAACTTGCTGATTTCAGAACAGAGATCCCATATTATTCATACAGAAACTATTAAAACCCTGAGGGAAACATTTTGACATACACAGAATAAGAAAAATCCACCCAGGGATTCCTACTCACTCACATTTTATGTTTTATTGTTTTCTTGGTAATTTAGAACATTCATCAAATCTTTGACATTTAACACCAGGATTTTCCATATGTCAACTGGGTGGAGGTTCCAGGTTGTAAACATTGCATAATAGCAACATATTGTTTTAATCTAATCTAAAGAAATTTCTAGTTGTAACATGATTAAGACAACTGAAGTTTAAAGGGTGGGGGTAAGGGAGAATAGAGATTTCCAGACTAAGTGAACATGGTGATCAACTATCAGTTGCTTAAGTTTAAGATAACACTTCCCAAGGCAATACAAAAATAGTCATACACCTAATAGGGGGAAAAAAAACACTGTAGACATTAATATGTATGAAATTATATTGCACACCATCTCTCTCACACACATGCACACTCAGATTTATTGAATAGTCTGTTCTTAGAACCAAATGTCTGAAGTGTTTTAGTATGCAGATATTATCTTTCCTGTTTGGTGGGTTTTGTTTGCTGCTTTGTTGGTTGTTTTTTGCTGTTGTTGTTGTCTATTGGTTTCATTTGGTTTGATTTGTTTCTTCTCCCCTCCTGACAAAAGTGTTGTGCCCTCTAGGTGTTGTCTCATTCTTCACAAAACCCCCCCCACCCAAAATAAAAAACAAAACAAAACCAACCAACCAAACACAAAAACACACAAAAGAAAGTTGCAGCCAAACTGCTAATAAGGATAATTTGGAGGTTAAGTCTTCTCAGGGGCAATCACTGTTGGCAGCAGTCAAGGCTGGGGATTGTGACTGGGGTATGCCAATGTTCCTACTGGGACTCAAATGTGGAGGTTTCTAGTAGGCCTGTGCAAAGTGGCTAGTATTCACTTCAGATTTGGATTTGGCCAATTTGGGGGACAGTGATTCGATTTGGTGATTTGAATCACCTCTTCCAAATCAATTTGGACAAATCTGATTTGGAGATTTGGCTCCTGCCGAATCTCTGAAACACTCAGGCCCATCCCCTGCCTGCTCTCTCAGCCCAGCAATGGCTGCCCTGCCCACCCCAGCTCATGGCACTTGGGGTTTTTTTTTCCCCAAACTCACCAGGTGCTGCCGGGGGGGGGGGCATCCCTGCTGCCCACCACTGTCCCATGCTGTGTGTGGGACTCTTCCATTAACCCCCCCCCATGGCTGCCCTATCTGCCTCAACTTCTGGCCCTTTAAGAAAAAAAAAAAACACAACTCCCCGCCCAGGCTCGCCATTCCTGCCAGGTGGAGAGTGATCCCCACTGCCCCCTGCCATGTGGGGAGCTCATGAAAAAGCCCATCCCTCCTCTGCCCCCTGCTTACCAGCTCTAAGTCCAGATCCAGCTCCCTGCTGCAGTGGATGGGGACTGCCCGAATCACCAAAGCTCTCTGAATCAACTTGGAGAGTTTCAAATCAATTCAGACCCTTTTATTGGTCCCCTGATTCAATTCAATTTGGAGATTCAGCCACTGAATCAAGCCAAATCTCCTCCAAATTGAATCAGCACCCAAAGCTTTGCACAGTCCTAGTTTCTAGCTAGACAGTCTTGCCCCTCTGCTCCAATTCAATTTCTTTTTGTTTTATCTGAGTGTTTTACCATTAGCTTAAACCTAACAAGGTAAAAAAACAAACAAACAATGGGACACATATACATGTGACTGATTCCTGCTCCAAAGTATGCCAATTAGAACATGTCAGAGCAGACTTGATTAATGAAGTCTGCTAGAGCATGCTAATTAGCATGCTCTAGCAGCTTCAGTACCATGTCTATTCAGTGTCCCCACACTTCGAAATGGTGGTGGGGGCACTAACTAAAGCTCATCAAATGAGGTTTAGGTAAGGCACCCGAGCACCATTTTGAAGTATGTAATGCTGAATATATACAGCACTGTGGACACTTTAATTACAGTGGCTCCCAAGAGCAAAGGATGTGTGTAAAGATACCTTTGAGTTCCAGGGACCAATTTTTTAGCTAGCATCAGTTGACTTTCATACAGGTAAGTTGGTAGGGTCAGAAGAGACCTGAGCAAATCATCGAGTCTGACTACCTGTCATGGCAGGAAAAAGTAGTGGGGCCAAATGACCCCAGCAAGGTGTTTGTCTAACCCCCTCTTAAAGACCCCCAGGGTAGGAGCCAGAACCACTTTGCTTAGACTTAAAGATTAAGATTCAAGTCTGTTACCTTCAAAGCTTTCTACTGCCTCCTAAAGGAGCAAACAGTGATAAAAATGTTGAAGTATTCCCTGTCTGTGCTGGACCCCTATAGCATGTATCTCAGGAATTTGTGATTTTTAAACCACACTAATTTGTGGGGTTATATTCCTATGAGAGATAGAAAAACCTTTCCCTATGTCTTTATGGCATTTTACACGAGTTAGTATGTGTTAAATCTGTGAAATATTAAGCAGTATTAAAGTTAGAATGTATTCTGAGTAGTTGCATAGTAGTGTTTACTACAAACCTTATATGCACAGCTTGTACTCTGTTGCTAGACAGCTGGCAAACAGGCCTCCCAACATGTTGTGCCCATATTTCTGACAGTGGCTGAAAACACCCAAGCATAGATGAAAGCACTGATTGGACCACCATCTCACTAAGGTGAGAACACAAAGTCCAACAACACTTTGACTGATTGTTTCAACTGGGATAAAAGCTCCAGGGGCTTCCTGGAGTAAATCCCTTCCCTTACTTCTCTAACCCATAGACACTTCATGTTTCCATAGCACAAGTATCTGACCCTTGTCAGATGGTGCTTTGAGTACTGTGATGTTGCCATAGGCATCATGACAGCCTACATGCAGGAGGTACAATATGACACCATGCAAGCTCGAATGCTGAAGATCTGGTATCAGATGTTACCTCATTGCTGGTAGGCACTGATGGGTCCTGTCAGTGAGCTCGGACTGGTGGGAAAAGCTTGTACTCTGAACCTGGGATGATGACCAGAATCAGCAGAACTTTCCTATGAACACTTTTTTCCTATTAATGGGCCATTTTTTGACAATCTGGGGTCCCTGCTTCAGTGGTAGGGCATTGGGTATAGGCACTCTGTGTCCACTGAGAGACATGTGGCCCTGATGATTTGGAAGCTGGCAACAACTGACAGCTATGCCTTGAATTAGAAAGATAGTAAGGAATTATTTGAAATTATAATCCAGAGCATCATGGGATAGGTGATTGTGCCACTGAAATGCGAACAAGACACCCATTTATTCCAGAACTCTGATTTGTAAGAGGTGATGGAGGAAGAGGAGTTCACCACATCACTCCTACCATGGATTTCGGTAGGCTGACTGTTTCCCCACTGATCATCAGTGACTCATTCTACCCATTATTACCATGGCTCATGAAGCCATAGACTGGCTGGCTGGACCCCAGGAACGAGATTTGTTTGGTTTTTTTTTTAAA
>JAGPOW010000229.1:1185709-1211538 GCA_030014935.1 Caiman crocodilus
AAATTACCAGCTGAGCAGCTGACTGATGGTGATAGAGTGCATCTTTGGGCACCTAAAAGTTTCTGCCTTGGACTAAGCCTGAGGAACATTCCCAGCTTCATGGTTACTGCCTAAATCCTCCATAATGCAAGGTGAGGGGGAAGCCTTCCTGGAAAGCAGGCTGGCTCCACATGGACATGTGTTGGGAGAAGCCCCTGGCACTTTGTGTGGTGCCAGAACTGAAGCAATGCTCCTAACTGAGCACCCCAGACAGGACCACCATCAAGCCTTTCTGTTCAGGGATATCTTGGCTGACTACTTTCTGGGACAACATAGATTTCATAGATTTCTAGGGTCAGAAAGACTTGATGATCTATAAGGTCCCGACCTCCTGTTCTACGCAGAAAAGAGTGCTGGAATTAAATAACCTCAGCCAGGTGCCTAATCTCTTCTTGAACACCTCCAAGGTAAGGGAAAGCTCCACCTCCCTTGGAAGCCCATTCCATATTTTGGCAACCCTCACTGTAAATAATTTATTCCTGATATTCAATCTAAATTTACTCTCTTTTAGTTTGTGGCCATTATTTCTAGTTACCCCAAGGGGTGCCCTGGTAAACAGAGTATCCCTTATTCCCTGCTGACCGCCCTGCACCAATGTGTTTGTAGTCAGCCACAAGATCACCTCCCAGCCTTCTCTTGTGGAGGATGAAGAGATTCAGGTCTCTCATGAAGGTTGAGCCCAAATGAACCTCATCTTGAACAACTTATCAACCTCATCTAGAACAACTCCAAGGAGGGTGACTGCACCACCTCTTCTGGGAATGTGTTCCAGATTCTGGTGACCCTTACAGAAAGAAAAAAGGGGGGGGGTTTCTTATATCTACCTTGAATTTACCCTCTATTAGTTATGCCCATTAGTTCTCATCCTCCCTCAAGGTGCCTTTCTGAAGAATTACTCTCCAAGATCTTGATGTTTATTCCTGATGTACTTATAGGCAACTAACAAGTCACTTCTCAGCTTTCTGTTACTCAGACTGAACAGGCCCAGTTCTTGGAGTCTCTCCCCATAGGGCCTATCCTCCATGCCCTTAACCATATGGGTGGCCCTTCTTTGTACCCTCTCAAGCTTATCAATATCCTTCTTGAAGTGCAATGCCCAGAACAGGATATTGTGGTGGGCCTTCCTTCTTGAAGCACACCCACAAGCCTGGGGATAACACTGCCACCACTCATGAATCTCAGTCTATTAGTGTCTCTGTGCCTCATGAGGTACACAGGCTTTATAGACATGAATGGGGTACTTGACCCACTGCAAGAACTTGGGGTGCTTCCCTTAATCTGAAGCACAAATAATGATCTCCCTTACTTATTCGGACCAAGGGGACTCCCAAGGCATAATCTAGACCCTCTCCCAATAAGTCTTGCATGCTAGGTACAAGAGAACTTTATTGATTACAGGGAGTCGGTTTGGAATAGGGTACAGGGTAAAGCAATATCAGAGAAATACCTTAGAGCAAACGGTGGCATGGTATCCTCTGATCATCCATCTCAGTTACTGAAGGCTATATATCTAGTTAGATTTCAAGTAGCTTACTCACAAGTATCATCCAGAGGCTGACAGAGCTTTCCTGTAGAGGCAGGCAGTTCATAGTGTGTCCATGTGTTTTGAGAGAAAGAAATAGAGAGCTGCTGAGGTTCAGCTACTCTCACTGTCTTCATCATAGCTGCTGTCCCTCCTCCTGGGTGGTATTTAACTTATATAGACCTTATGATTTCATTTACCAAATCCAATGAAGGCCAGCAGTTTTTGGCTGCCAGCCAACCAATTTGAAATGCATCACTGGTTGGTGGGTAGATGGGCAGGGTCTCTACCCCACCTCCCAGTCACAATGTCATTGCTTAGAACAATAGGGAGTTTAAGTCCACCCTCACCCCCCCAGGTGTGTGAGGCCAGTCACATAGGCAAAGTGAGTAAGTTGCACCACCCCACCCCCCGGAACGTATCCAGCTCAGGCTACAACTCAGAGTTACCTGAGGCAGATGGGGACAGGGGTTCCTTCCCTCTGCAGTGACCAGGGTAACCAAATTGTCAGATAGGCAATACACCTGATAGCAAAGTTTGGGAAGAGACTGAAATGGCATTCTGTCACACACAGTAGACCAGCTGAGTCCTAACTAGTGCCAAATATAGAGGAAGGAGTACCTCCTGGGATCCAGTGGCCATATATCCATTGATGCGAGACAGAGTTCTATTTGCCTTTCTGGCAATCTCATTGCTCTGTTGGTTCATATTCAAATTCTGGTCTATTGTGACCTCCAGGTCTTCTTCAGTTGCTGTGCCAGCCAGTGGACCACCACCCATTGTGTAGTTGTGGTGAGGGTTCTTCTTACTCAGATGAAGGACTTTGTGCTTCTCCTTGTTAAACCTCATTTGATTCCATTCCACCCATGAATTCAGTCTGTTAAGGTCATCCTAGATCTTTACCCTAACCTCTGATATGCCTGTGTTTCCTCATAGCTTCCTATCTATCACAAACTTAATCACTCATCTTTCCACCTACCATTCAAATCATTAATAAATATACTAAAGAACACAGATCAAAACACTTGTCCCTGGGGAACACCACTGAAGACAACTTTCTAGGATGAGGCCATCCCATCAGTTATGACCCTTTGGAAGCAGCCTCTAAGCTAGTTGCCCACCTACCTCACTGTAGACTGGTCCAGCCCATTACCCTCCAGGTTGTTTGGGAGAATCCCATGGGAAACAGAATCAAAGGCTTTAGTGAAATCTAAGTAAATCACATCAACCTTGTGTCCCACATCCAGATGGCTAGATACCTGGTCATATTTCACCATGATGTATCTATACAGAGATGTTTTGGGAAAGCACATTTGACATATTTCATCATAACTGTTGGGCTTAACATTCTGTGTCTGTCCATAGGAACAGTAAACATCTTTCTTTTTTAAAATTATGTGAAAATTTCTTTTTTTTTTTTTTTTTTTACACACACACACACACACACACACACACACACACACACACAGAGAGAGAGAGAGAGAGAGAGAGCAAGCATATGAAACACCAAAGATTTTATTGTAAAGTGAAGTCATTGGCATGTACATTAGTCACCTTTTAATATTATTTGCCAGGAAAAATGTCAGTTTAAAAAAAGGTTTAAGCTAATTTATTTTTATAAACAATGATGTACATCACTGCTCATTATTGTCTAACCAGAGATAAAATGTAACTATTTGTCACGAGGATAGAATAGAATTTTCCTTTCATTCACACACATCATACAATCATACAGACAGAAGGGACCTCACCTTCCATCTACCTAAGAGGCCTATAAATAAATGCAGGAGCTGTTCCTAAATGATCACAAACACATATCTATCTAGTGTCTTCTTGAAAAATATCCAATCAAAGATATTGTAAAACTTCCTTATGCAGGTTGTCTATTGTCCTGCAGTTCTTCTGGCAAGAGTTTTTCTAGAGTTTTAAACTATAACTTAGCAGTTTAGATTGCTTCAGCCCTGCCCTCTGTGGAAAGAGAAAACAATTGTTCTCCTTCTCCTTTATGACAGTCTTTCAAATATAAAAAACTGCTTTCCTGCCTCTGGCCTTAATAACCCTTTCTGCAAACTATACATATTTAGTTTCTTCAATGTTTCCTCACACAGCTTTGTTCCAATCCCTGTATCATCTTTGTTGTGCACCTCTGGATCTTCCCCCATTTCTTTAAATCAGTCTTGAAAGGTGGAGGCCAGAACTATACCCAATGCTGCACCTGAGGTCTGATTAGAAAAGTAAAGTATTTTCAGCTCTGACATCCCGCCTACAAACCTTTTGTTAATGCAACCCTAAAATACATCTGCTTTTTTGACAACAAAAATCACATTCTTGATTTATTAGCGTGTTATCCACCATAACAATTAGATTCTCATCTTTGCAAGTTTTTCCCTATTTTGAATGTTTGCATTTTTTTTTAGAAAAATACCAGTTTATATTTGTCTTTGTTGAATTCTATTAGTTCTACTTCTAATCCTATTTTAAACTATTTTTAAATAGAAAAATATTTATACACATCTATAAATAATAAATAAATAAATAAATAAATACAGTTAATTTCTTCCATTCCTTTATTTATTCTAAAAGGCGTCAAGTTACCTTTGCTTGTGTTATTTGTTTCAGAAGAAATAAATTTTAAATATTCAAACCTAAGCTACTATTTTGAAAAGTTGTAATGGGCTGAAAACAGGAAGTTAGAACGGACTCATTGCTCCTTTCCCCTTAATTATTCTACGTATACATAAATTCCTTCACCTGCTAGCTCTCATTTCCTGTATGAATTTGAAGACAAATAGACATTTATTTCAAACTATCTCCCTGAGGATGTGCATAGGTTAAAATGACCTTCTTAACTCATCATGGGCCCAGATAAATGTCTTTATTTTAAGAGTATTAGTAAAAATATATATTTACAATCTCTAATAATAGGCAAAAGGGGGAACAAAATCTTATGTGATATGTAAACAGTTATCTCATTCTCTCAAGGACATAACTAGGAAGAACTTAAGCACTCTTTAGCCTATGTAAATGAGTTTACTACCCCATGCACAATGCAGTCAGTGATAAATATGCCTCCAAAGAGAAATAGAACATCTTGCTTTAGAGCTGCTGTCACATTATGAACTTCTCAGAATTATTATCCGGTAAAAGTAAAGATCTCAAGTTGCTTTGTAAAGTTCAGCCACTCAACAGTAATGTTCTTGTATTTGTCCCCAGCAGCATTAAGGTTTGTTATGACACCTTGTTCCCCAAGGGCCAGAAATCTAGAATTTTTTATTGCTGTACACTAGTAAAGACTGCACAAGCACCGCAGTGTAAATTTTCAGAAGCCATGCGGAGATTTCCCTCGTGGTGCCTTTTGGCTTTATTAGAAACACTGGGCTAAAATCTGCACTAATGTCCTGAAACAGAGAGGCAGTTTTTGATCCTTTAGCTTAAGTTGAGAAATAGTTACTCACACAAGTATTCTTACTGGAACCTCATGGAACTTATGCATATTAATAGTCATACACTAATAATAATAGAACCAGCTGGAAAGTCATAAGTAATTCTTTCTGCAGGAAAAGAAACTACTTTCATCTGTTGTTTATGTCAGTTTTCATTACAATGCTGAATCTTTCAAATCATCCTTTTCTGCTCTGCAATAGCAATCAGACCTGTCATTAGAGCAGTCACCTTAGAAGGTGGGGCAGGGTGGGGATCAACAATTAATCTAAGACTGAGAACAGGGATTCAAATCTGGATCTCTCCCATCCCCTGTAAGTGGTGAATACCCTAATCATAAGGCTACAGAATCCCTTTTTCTCTATTTCTCCTGCTAAAGTTGTTATACTTTGCATTTAATGAAAAATATTGTATTTATTTGATTCTAAGATGGTTTTTTTTCTCCCATTTAACATGGGAGGAAACGCCTCTCATCTTCAAATCCCATCTCTGAACCAAAATATCTCCCCCCTGCAACCTTTTCTAGTACTTATCTGTCCCCCATGCAGCCTCTGCACCCTACCCTGCCCCCTCCCTGTTCTAGGTTGGGGCATGGAGCATGGCAACCACAAGAAGGAAGCAAGCTGCTTGAACTCCCCACACCACCTGACCCCACCCCCATCCCGTTGCAACAGTGGGTGGGGGGGCGTGAATTAAAGACCACCCTCCAATAATTAGATAATATATGTGGAAGTTTATGACAGATTTATAAAAAACTTTTCAGGTGTAAAAATTCAGGGTTGTTTTACATTTAGGTAAATGTGGTATATAGTCAAAGCATAGGAGAGGGATCATGACCACATGTAATCCTGGCAATCACAGGAGTGTTATTATTTGTGCTGCTTTTTTTTTTTTTTTTGGGGGGGGGGAGAAGTGTGGGGTGCATAATAAGCTGTTCCCACCAAAGGTAGTAGGCATTTTCTGCTGAAAAAAAAGAATGTCTCAAGTTTCCAGCCAGCTTTAAATTGGGATCAAAATCTTGCCATCCTGAGTAAGGAAGTTTTTATTAAGGGTCTAAAAGCATATATGCCATTACATTATATACACACACACACATTAGAGAGAGAGAAGAAATTATAGACCCTCATTCCCCAGACATACAACAACTAATGCAGAGACCTTGAAATCTCAATCTGATATATGGCTACTTTAGTCTGTCTCTGTTTCATTCTACCCCATTATAAACTTGACCCTAATTAACCCTCTTAACAGAATGGAGTTTGTTGCCGCTCAAGGACAGTCTCATTGAAAAACAATGTTTCGGTGTCACTCAAAAGTTAAAGTAATACTGCTTTATAAAGAATTTTATAGAACTAACACTTGAATATTAATATATATTTAATCCCATGCTGCTTATACAAACATACTAAAATAAACTGGTTGTGAGATGTGTCATCCATGGCTTGCAAAAATTAAAAAAATAAAAATAAAAGAATGGATGGAAGGGATCCAGGAGAAAAGATTTAACACCATTTAAAGTTCCTTTAACAAAATGTTTATTTCTCATCATCTCTCTGGTAATGTTACATTGTCCCTGTTAAAATTTATTTAAACACCTTTACACTTGTATATAAGAGTTTCATTTCACAAACTGAGATTAGGAACTCTTACTGTTGAAACAAGGTTTTCCAGCTAGTACTCTGGTGGCATCTTCTATATAAAGTTAATCTGGCATAATCTGGTTTTCTCCTTTGAAAACAATTGAAGGATTATGCCAGCTATAGATCAAAACATTAGGTTTCATGCATGTTTGGGGAAGAATATATATACTGGCACTGACCAGCTCCTAGGAGGAGCTGGGATGCTGAGCAGTGCCAGGATCAGTGACAGAGTTCTCTGTGGCCCCCTGCTATGCCATCTGTATCTATCTATCTATCTATCTATCTAGATAGATATTAATTGTATTGTATTAATATATATTCTTCCCCAAACATTCATGAAACCTAATGTTCTGATCTATAGCTGGCATAATCCTTAAATTATTTTCAAAGGAGATATGCCAGATTATGACAGATTAAGTTCTGGAACATATGCAGGTCTATTAGCAGAGAGGCTCTACATTAGAAATTTAATGTATGCTATAAATTCAGCACAATGTAATTTAGTAGCACCTGATCTTTTAAATTCATTTTTAAAGGCAATAAATGTAGGTGTTAGGGAAAGAATTAAGTCTACTCAAGACAAAATTGTTTTGTTTGCCCACAGTCTAAAAGTGTAGACTGCCGAGCTAATAACGTTGCTTTCTTGTCAAACCAATGTATGACAGTCTTCATTTTAAAGGACCACTGCGTAAGACTATAATTATTCCTCACACCATTTAGGGTGGAACAAATATTATGAATTGGTTTAAGAATGAAAATATGCATACAGAACATGATTCTGGATGAAGTTATAAGTATTCCAACTGGTATTTGCTTGAAATGTTATTTGAATGTTAATGGGTTTTAGCTGACAAATTGCAATCTCTGACTATTTTACAGTTGGACAGTACATTTGTTATCCTGGTATTAAATACTTTTTATCCTCTTGATTCTGAACAACAGTATTTATATATAGTAATACTGCAAAGCAATAGAATGCAAGGCAGCTTATACATACTGGAGAAATAAAGCAAAACAAAAATACAAGATATCATTTAGAGATGAGTTAGTACCTGACATTTCACCATGTTTGGCAATGAATCCAAGCATCTACAGAACCTCAAGCATTTCTCTATGCCTCCTTCTGATTTCAGTAAATCACTGGATTGATCCCAATTATTCTGGGGGCTCATTATGCAAGCAGCCCTTCAACTTTCATGATGCAGTCCTACTGTCTGTACACTCCTCACACAATTTATTTTTTCTGTTACTAAACAACTATTTATTTAATTAAATTCAAGTATTTAATATAAAGTTGAATAAGTGTTTGTTGTGACACTGAAAACACCAGTCAGAGTAATTAGATTCAAATCAGGCTGAACAGGTAGAAAACAAATTGAGGAATTACTGTGAAAAACTATATGATGGTGCTGCAGACATAAATGTGTACTGGAAGGATTATGTATGAGAGCCAGTACCAGTCTGGTATGAGGGAAGCCTGGCAAAGCAGATGACCAAGTCAGGAAAAGTACCTGTCCTAGCTGAAAGTCCAGTGCAACTCCTTGAAAAAGTAGGCACTCTGGCAATATAGGGGCAGTATGGGGGAGCTGCATGATAATTTCTGCAAAGTCTGGGAAATTAGAAAACAATTAAAACAATGGAAGAATTCAGTTTACATGCCAATACTGGAAAAGCTGATCTAAAAGAATGATCAAAGTACTGTATCATTTCAATGGTGCCTCATGCAAGTGAAATACTTATAAGGTGAATTCTGGATTAGAGCAGAGAGTAAATTAGAAAGAAAGATCACAACAGAGTGAGCAGGATTTTGGCAGGGCAGAGGGACAAGAAACTAGGAAAACAATCTGAGTAATCTTGGAGAAAGCAAGAGAGTTTGGACAAGATTTGTATCTTTGCTTTGTCAACTTTGCCATAAAGCTCTAAATTCAGTGGGACACACAAAGCTATGAGTATGTGTGCTTGAGATGGGTTTCCTACAACATCAGTTTGATTTCCTGCATAAACCATATAGAAGAAAGAAAACCATCACCAAGGTTGCTTGGCTGACAAAGTGGTTCCAAGAACAGACTGGAGTTCACAAGTTAGAACGATAAAAACAGAGGACAACCATTTAGGCACAAAGCATGCATGAAGCATTAGGGCTTTGGCACTGGTTACCTGTATAAGACCAGAAATCTGAAATTTTGTGATACATTACAATTATGGGTTTTTTTTAGAGCAGTCTTAAGTGAAGGTTTCACATCATTTCAGACCTGCATGGTACAACTGTCTTGCCACGAGAGGGCTGGTGAGCAGTGGCATGGACAGGAACCAAAAGTCTCTCTCCCCTGTGGTGAGAGAGGAAGGACAAGGGTGGTAAGTAGCTAAGAGAAGAAACCAGCATGGGCTCTGTGGTTTCCCTCCCTCCACAGCCAGCAGGAGGTGCTCTGGATGAGACAGGAGAAATCATGAAAAAATTGTTGAAGTAAGGTAGGGGAGGGGGCATAACAAGAAGAGTGAAGAATAGATTTTTACAAAAATTAAAGGACTAAAATCTTGCATGTCTCTCAGTGAATTAGGATTGGGTTGAGGAGGGGAGTTAGGTTAGGGGAAGCAGGGATCATGCTGACTGGGATGGGGGAGCTGTCTAGTGGAGCAATAGTCATGACAAGACTGAGAACCAACCTGCTCACTGCATGGAACAGAACACACATCAGGGAAGAACTGAGGGCCATGATGGCTCATTGCATGCCACAGAGCACATACTAAGGAAGAGTGGAGAATTAGGGGTTTTGCAGGGCCAGAGGAGCTGAGGCACAATGAAGTGGCTGGCTGGCATGGAAGAAGGGAGGCACAGCCAGAGGGAGGCCCCTCACCATCAGCTCACCTAGGTCTACATAAATCCTTTGAAATTATGCATTTAAATGTAATTATTTAAAGGACTTTGATTTCAAATGAACTAAAAGAACTGAAAACAGTACATACTTTCTCACACCTTGAGTTAATGTATTGTGGGTGGTAGTGGAAGGCTGGAATCAGCTGCCCACATAAAACCCTCCTGAGCCCCGAATTGTCCCATCAGGTTTCAAGTGCCCCAGCTTTCCTCCCACAAGTTCTCCATAGGCCTACCCATCCTAGGAAAGAGGGAGCTGGTGAGCAGAGCTCAGGATGCTGGCTCCATCCTAGCTGCCTATGAAGAACCCTGCCAAAGAGGAGGTCAGGCCCTCACTCTACCCATCCCCACAAGCATGGCCCAGGGCTGCTTGTGCCTTAATGCCCAGAACAAAGTGTGGGAAAACTTCAATCAAGCTCAGTTTATCTGAGGTTAACTGAAAGTTTCACACAAACACATGACCCTTTTCCCCCATGTTCTTCCCTGGCCAGTTGAGTGAAGGAGGGCAGCTTTACCTCAAGCTCCACCAAGTCTGTATGAGAGGGGCTATTAAAGGCTGTGGGGTAGGGGTTAGGCATGAGAGACCTCTGATAGAATAAGCCTGAGGCCCTGTGAGTAGTGCCACAGGGTGGTCAGGCCACACCAGTGAGGGGCAGTAAGGCAAAACCCAGGACACAGAGGAAGCATGCTTCAGGATCTGCTGCACTTAAGAGTGGGAACCCCTTACACAGTGTGGAGCCCCTGGGAGGTGAGAACCTGGATCCAAAGAAAGAATCCTTTCCCAGCCCCAATATCTCCTAGTCTGGTGGCTCTTCACTGGGCTTAACAGCTATGGGTCCCAGCCACATGATCTCCATTTAATTGAGCCCTCGTGACTCTATGCTTAGCACAGAAGCTATGGACGATGAGACTATGTGGCTGGAAGAAGCAAGCTCCCCTGGCTGCATGATCTCCCTTGAATTGAGCCCTATGGGCAACAAGACCACACAGGCAAGGAGAGCAAGCTTACCCCTGCCATGTGGTCTCTGGTTAATTGGTCTCTGTGGATGCCTGTGAAACAGATCCTGGGGCAGGGATAGCATGCAGCTGAGACTAGAAAACTTCTCCCCTCTGTACCATCTCCCTTGAATAAAACCGGAGTGGCTCTGTGCCAAGTCTTTGAAATCCTGTGGTTTAAACACTCCTTAACTAATGACCACTCTTGTTTTAAATGTCTTTATGATGTTTTTAAAGTAATTTGTGTTACATCATAACAGTCTGAAAGGAATCTAAGAATGCTTAGTGTCATCTGCATACCACGAATTACTATTTTGATAACTACTGCTTCCCTAGAAGGGATGAAAAACTGAAGGCAAAGATTATTCATGGTATGAAAGAGCCATGCCATCAAGGCTATTATTTTAGAAGGCCAAAGCGATAACCACCCTTGGAGAAAGAATCAGAGTTGATATAGATAATGTACCTTTGGGGCAAGTCTGAAGTTGTACATATTTTGGTGTAAATTTAATGAAAGGAAATAAAACCCATAAGCAGAGTAAGCAAAGACAGACATTGGCTACATAAAGCTCATACAATGGTAAAAAATTTGAATGAGATATGGATGAGTAGGTAGATTACTAACACAATGAAAATAAGGTTATTAAAAACATTGATGTGACTGATAGCAACATGCAGCCATGAAAGTTGCACACTTACAAAGGAATATTAGTAAGAAAATTATAAGAACTTTATGAAGCGCTATAGAAAAATTTTGAATGTTTTCTAAACCTAGGAGAGCCAATAAATGTGTTTTGAATAAGACTGAATTGAGACAAATGGTTAAAAAAAAAATAAAATGAAAGTACTATGGGATGCATTCCAACAACAAAAGGCTACTGCCTAAAAAAAGAAGAGGTAGAAGGTTATGTGCCAGGGAAGAGAAAGAGAGATCAATCAAAGAAGAGATGGTACACAGAGAACTGGACTGGATTATGTATATAAAAAAGTGACAAGGCCAACAACAGGAAACACTCAAGGGGAGCATTTTGGTCGATCAGGTCACTAACCCTTTTGGTGAGGATGGCACTTGATTGAATCAGTGAACGTTGTACTCATGAGAATTTGTGCACTGAAATTCAAAAAGAAAGTACTCCTAGGTAAGTGATGCTACAAACTACCATAGTTTCTTGTGTACATTTCACCCCCTAGTAAAAGATGCCTGGTTTCAGGAAGGCAGAAAATAGATTTTTTTTTTTTTTCCAGAATAACTGACTGTGTCACAAAGTAGGTCCTCTTAGGAACACAGTGTGTCCAGGAAGTATTATCTTTCTGGGTGTGTCTACACAAGACACTTCAATGCACAGTAGACTGCTCTACTGCACAGGAAAGTGTCACCATTTCCACATGTTCACCATTTATGGCACAGTAAATTAGTCTACTGCCCAGTTAGCAACTACCAATAAATACAGATAACAAACAAATGGCATAGCAGGGGGCCACAGGGAACTCTGTCACTGGTCCTGGCACTGCTCAGCATCCTAGCTCCAGATGGGAGCTGATCAGTGCCAGGACTGGGGAGTTCTCTGCTCCCTGTCCTGGCTCCCAGTGCAGAACTGTCTAGTCCAGAGGGCAAGTGGGGCCTGTTCTCCTGAGAAACTGTTTGTCAGAGAGATGGCTGCTCTGGGGAGCATGTTGCGGCTAGGATCAAGCCCCTGCCTGTCCCTTGGAGCAACTGCATAGTGAAGAGCTGGCTGCTCTGGGGCAGGCAAGGACTGGATTCTCAGCCCCAACCCACTCCCTGGAGCAGCCAACTCTGTGCCAAGCAGGAGAGCTGCCAGAGAGCCCTGTGCCTCCTGCCCGACAGGAAGGTTACTGGAAGCTTCTCCACACCCAGGACAGCTCCCAGTGAACCCCCTGCTGGACAGTGAAACCCTACCCATCAGGAGGCGTGTTGGCATCCATGTGTCTTAACAGGCATAGGGCCAAGAGAACTCTGCTCACTGCAGGGGTGGCTCAGTCTTGGCATGGTGTACATCAGGTCCCCTCTCAATGTTAGCTGCTACTGCAGCTGACAGAGCTCTCTTGGCCCCATGCCCACTGGGACCAAACCCTGCGCTAGCATCAGGGTGAGTCTGTAGCTTCCCTGGTGGGGCAAATCAGAGCAGGAGCAGCCTTGTACCTGGCTGCTCCTAAGAGGAAGCATATGTAGATGTTCTTCCAGGAAAGCTTACTGCAAATTATTTTACTGTGTAGACACAAAATAACTATCGTATTAATTACTTTACTGTGACCTAATACCGTCGTGCACGTAGACAGTGAAGCTTTACTCCGCAGCTATTTAGTTTACTCTACAGTTAAGGGCAAGTGTAGATGCAGCCGTTGTTTCCAAGACTTACTGCATGTTACATAACGTTAGGCCCTAGGCCCTTACAAAGGCTGCAGCAAGTCTGTTAGTTCTTTGATGCAAGTCATTGTTTACAAATTCCTGTAAATGAAGTGTTGTGTTTATATCACAAGCCTCATTAAGATATGACCAGGAACTTACTTTCTGCTTCAGGCACAAGTTACAGTGCTCAGCCACTAGGCATGGCTGTGAAAGTGTTACCACAAGGATCCTCCCCTTCAGTTTGCTGAAGGAGCACAAATGACAGCCATTTTGGTAATTGGATGGCATGGATAGGGTCTCCAGGACAGCACCTTTCCAGTGAAAGAAACAGCTTCTCTATTTAAAGCATACATCCCCAATTGGGGGGCGGGGGGTATGCATGTTATATGAAAGAAAATACAGCATCTTCATGTCTTCAGGCATTGATTCATTGGTCACAGATCACAATGCAGTGAAAACTCAGTTAAAGGATTATATTGGCTGTGTGTAAAATGTGGTTTAGCATTACTCTGTCCCAGAAGAAGCTGAAAGCAGAATAATACTTCAAAAAGGAAACTGCTCTTCCTGGTGCACTTGGGCTCCATTGATTTATATGAATTATGAAAACACCTCTGCACCGTTAGACTTGGGCCTCAAGGAGGTTTGTACCCCCACCTGGGAATAGCATTGAACAATTATTGTTTTTTTGCACCTACCAAGGTCAGACTTCTTGCACCCTGTGCATCCACAGAAGGACCTGAATTTCCTTCCTCCATCAGCCGGCTGCTTGGTTATTAAATGACGACGATGATATTGAAGGCTTTTGTCATGTGCAAGTTTGTACCCTTATAGGATACTTATGTTAACAGATGACAACGGATAGTTAAACTGGCCACTGGTGAAGTAAAAGGTTCCATAGCCTACATTGAAAAAAAACCAACCAAACCTGGGTCACCCTGTACATAATAGCATAGAAATTTAGAAGCAGTGCTATGTCTAGTTCACAAAACTTTAACTCATCATATAAGTAACCTAGCAAAACAGCTCTTGCTTTTTCAGGGACTACCCATGCAATAAAAGTGATATGCTAGAGGTTTCACATACAATACTGAAAGTAGAATATACATGGAGTTCAAGGAAACATCTCCTCCCGTTTTCCTAAGTGTTCTCAACAGCTTGGCAAAATTCTTTAGGATCAAGTTGTAATTCTACCTACAGTGTGTGAAATTACCAGCTGTCAAAATAGGATTTCTAATGGCTGCTGTTGAATGAATTTGATTTAGTCATATCATCAGTGACCTTGACTGCTTTTCAGACCAGACATTCCTTCTTCCTCTAAGCCCTGAACACAAAAAGATCTATATTTTATAGATATAAATACTGCTTACATTGACCCGTTTGTGATAGTGTATTGACTTGAGCCCTGCATAGTTTTGGTTGTATGTGTGCGTGTGTGTCTAAACGTTCCAACTAATTTTGTGTTGAAGACCTTCACTATGCAATAGAGATGATTTGTTTTCTTCACTACTATTTCCTTCATTGCATTTCATCTTAGGACATGATCTGTGGAATAACTATATTCCTTCAGTGTCTAGTTATAGTTTAGTTTGGCCTTTACTGACATATACTGGTGTGTGATGAAGTTGGGACTACGGATCTGAGTGGTTTATGTATCGGACTCAAGATTTATCATCTTTACAGTCTTCATTTGCCATTCTGGCATACACACAGCACACTTTCTCTTTCCCCTATAACAAATAACCTTTAGGATCTAGGACTCAATTTTTCAAACATGTCAGAGTGTTTAGTAATGCTTAAAGAAGTAACATTTCTGTATGGGGGATGTGGAACTTTTTGATTGATGACACCCTTCTGGAATCTTCAACCAAACAGGGGAAGAAAACACATTGTAGGAGGTGGGCTATGTTTTTTAGGTTTTGTCCCACAGATAGTAAACACATTATGAAAGTTAGTTCTCAGGCAGTCAGTCTTCTGTGACTACCTTTGGGTGATCATTCCTATTTTACCTTGTAAATATTTTAGACAGATTTGGAGGATACTATTAAAAACTGAAAAAAAAAGAAAAGGAAACCAACGAGAAAATATAAATATAAAAACTAACGTAGAGGTAGTCAGGCTGAAGCCATTAGTGTAGGCTTCTGCCTGCACTAGTCAAATCTAAGACTAAAAGAAAATTACTTCTATCAATACAGCAGCTTTGTGTGATTATGTTGCTCTCCACAAATCTTGCTCTATGCTCAAAGGTATAGAACTCAACAGGAAACAAAGACTTCTCTGGGAATCATCCATTTAAAAAAAAAATAGCTTCACCCATGTCAATTAAAAAGTCATTTGTTTTATTGTGTTTAAATAATAATTTCAGTGTCATTAATAAATATCTGTATATTTTGAAAGAAATTTTCTTTTCAAGACAATCAAAGTGACAAGTCCGTAAAGTGATGGTTTTCTTCATATTTGAATATTAATCTGACTGCTAAGGTCTACATGTTCATCTGCTATTAGAAACACCTTTCAAAGTGTGTAATTGCATAACTATATAACTGAATACTGTGCATGCACATACAGTCATGCCGTTCAACCTTCTGGCTGGGATCATTCCAGTTTTATGTAAACATCAGCTGTCCTTTCTAAGCAGACGAACCTTGTTCACACTATTAAACTGCTATGGAAGTTTTATAAGTTACTTCATAACTGTAAGGAAGAGTATTGGAATCTCTATTAAAATGTCCTGGGTATCATAATAAGGCATACTAATTTCAGTTGTTTCAGGGTACAATCATGCTTTTGGTCTTTACCATTGAAACTCAAGAGGTAACATCCAGATGAGTCTGCATGTGCCCTTGCCGCATCTCAAAGCAGTCTGAGATGCGGCAAGAGGCACACTGAGAACAAAAAAAATGTTCCCCATGCTGTATATTTGCAGTGGGGGCTGAGTTGTGGGCTGTACTTGGAGATTGGGACCATGTGGAAAGTCTCTGGGTCCTGCAGGGATCTTTGGCCCATGTAGGGGGGGCTCCGGGACATGCAGAGGGGCTGTAGCCCCTGCAGAAGAGCTCTGGCACTGTGGGGGAGAGGGGCTGTTGTCCCTGCAGGGGGTCTCTTGGCCCTGCAGGGGAACTGTAGCCCCCATGGAGGGCTCTAGGCCCTGTGGGGATGGAGCTGTGGGCCTTGTTAGGGCAGGCTGTGGCCCCTATGGTGGGGAGAATCTGTGACCTGTGCAGGGGACTTCACCCTGCAGGGAGCAGGGGACCCACCCCTCCCAAGCAGCCCCCCACAAAGCCTCCCACCCCCACAATCCACCCACAAACCCCACACCCCCTCACCTGCATAAATGGCCCTGTGGGTCAGGAGTGAGAGGACTGGGGCAGGGGTAAGGCTGTGGGTGTAAAGGGAGAGGTAAGGGCAGGGATAGTGCACATCAGTGCATATCAGTGCTGCACATCCTGGTGGGTGAAGGGGGTAGGGGCAGGTCTGATTTTTCTATGACAAGAAAGCTAGCAGTAAATGCCAAAGTGTACAGATTTTAGAATTTACTTTATTATGATGATAGAGGCACTGGCAGGCTTCCAAATTGCTTTAAACTTGTAAATATAATCAAGAAAATATTGCCCACTGATCTTTCTCTATATAGTGACATTTAATTTTAATAGCAAAAGAACACTAGCTTGGGTATCTTAATGAGAGGATTTGGGGTTCTCATCAGAGAATTTGCAATTTTTAAACAGGGAGCACTAGGATCTCTGTTGGTGAGACAAGTGGCAAGACCCAGGCAGAGGAGCCTGTCCAGGGCCAGCACTGGGGACCCACCTGAAGGGCAGATGAATTGGCTGACTGGTAGGCCATTTGGGGCCAGGAGAACACATTTGGACAGTTCAGAGTGGGCCACCAGAAGCAGCACATCTGGGTGATAGCTGCCCAAATGGCAGTGCAGGGGCATCCCATTTGGGTCTGGCTAGGTCCAAGGGGGTGGATGATATCACAGGTGGTAGCAGGTCACAGCCCCCACTACCACACTGCTGCAGTGGGTAGAGAGGCCGCTCCAGGTCAGGGCTGCTTCAGCGGTCCAGCTAGCACAAGGGGTAGTGTCCTTAGATACCAACTGGCTGGGCCTCAGAAGCTGCTGAGGGCAAGTAGCCCTGAGCTACTCACCAGGGCAGGTTTTCATATTGCTGGAGCTAGCACAGGTGCTTGCCCTAGGCTCTAGGTCCCCCTGGCTGCAGATCTGAGAAGAGCTGGGCAGGGTTATTTTGTCCAAAGTGATACAACTTGTCCCACACCAAAGTGCATGTCCGGGCATGTGCGCCGAGGCAAAAATCCTTGGCTCAAATTTGTGCCTCTCCTATTTGAGTTGCTGCAAGTGCACATGCCTGCATGTGTGGACACGCCCAAGAAGTACAGTTTGGATAAGCATTTAAAAACTGTGGCATGGATGTTTATCCATATGATTTGAATCAACTGAGTGTCCCATCAATTCTTTCTAACAGATGATGTTATTTGAGAACTAGTTCACAACTGTGTGTGAGCCAGGTCTTTAAACCCAGTGGATGGGAGAGAGCACCCTCACAGAGGGTATGTTGAGTGCTTGCACCCATTAGGATTCCAGGGAGTGGAGTCTGTAGCTGGCGAATTTTCACTTCTCTGTGAGATAAAGAAAAGGTAACCAAACGCCAGCACGGCGTGGGGGAAGCAGCAGGTGCAGCCTAACAGCCTCACAATCGGTGCATGCAGCAAAATCCCTAAATCGTGCAATCTGCGCGCCAAAAAGTCCCAATCCTATTGGCTATTCAGGCAGTATATAAAGCAAAGCCTGCAAAAAGGAAGGCAGGATCCACACAACATCGGAGAGGCTTGATCACCCTCACTGGAGGTTCTGCGTCCACGGCTCCCTTTCCCCCCGGATGCCCCCATCATGGCTAATTGCATCACTTCGATGTACGAAGAGCTCTCGAGTTCCCTGCGGGTTTAGTGTTTTGGAATTGTTGCAAGGGGAACTGCCAGCACAGAAGTGTAAATGCAGCATTTGTGTGCTTCCTGGTGTAACTTCAACGAACGGTGCCTACACTGTGTACATCGACAGCACGAGTCCCTGTAGTTCAGCAGTGTAAGTAAAGCATTTACTTGTTACATTGCTTTTTTGGATTTTTTTCTTAAACGGGAGAAGTAGAGGAAAAAGGAAACAAGGCTTCATAACCCTTTTGTCCCCAGCCTGTTCGTATCTAGGGGTTAATCATCTCTCCCCCCCGCCCCTGTTTCCCTGCCACACTCTGCTCTGGGATTCTAGGAACTGGGGCATTGCAACGCACCAAAAAGGAGACTCATCTAGAGTTGGGGACCTGGAGATTTCAATATTTATACTTTGTGGTGCTAACAAAGGTGTCAGAGCTTCCAGATCTCTGCCCTCGGATCCCTCAGCCTGAAGGTAGTAACTTGGGTTGGGATATTGGCTTCATAGCAGCTAATGCAGATGCCCTGCCAACTCCAATTCACACCACACCTATTGGGCTTTTTCTTCTTCTGAGCAAGGACTTTTTGAAATCCTGGGACAGGCTTGATTGTGCTAGGGAAGTCTACATAGCCTGTAGTCATACAAGAGCCACAAAACCTGGGAGCCTCTACAACTGGATAGAGGGGAAAAAGACAATTTTTTAAGTCTTGCAATGATCATTAATGGCTTGCATACGCAGGCAAAACATTACTATAACTGAGCAGCCACGGGGGTCTGGGAAGGTTGTTTCACTTATAACAATTGTCTTGATGTTTTTAACAGGAAAATATTTACTGAAAATCCAGTATGGGGGAAACTAAACTAAAATATTAAAAAAAGAGAGATAGGTTTGAAGTTCGAGACGTGCCAAGAAAAAGAAAGAAAAGAAATTTCCTGCTAAAGGTCCAATGGTTTGGCTAGATCTAGACCTAATATATTGTTTCCATTTTCTCAAGCAATTAATTGTTTTTATTCTCAGATGTTTCAGGCTTAAGCCTTGCAGACAGAATCAACTAGAAAGCAAAGAGAAACCAGAAAATGATAAGCAACCTATCTGGATCCATATGGAGTCCAGATTCTCACACTTGGCAAGCCTGTCCTCAAACACCTACTAATTGTGTTGCCCTTGGTTGATGATCCACAGATGAGAGCTGCTTGCTACCAGTCACAGCTAATGGATAACAACTGAGATTTGTTTTAATGGGCTCCCAGACTTACAATATCATTAAGAAGTGCATCACCAGAGAATAAACAGCTATCCTTTCTCAAAGTCTTTTTCTGCAGCAAGCTGGGTTCTTTAAAAAAAAGAAAAAAAGAACTATCAATTTTTGTTTTGTTTTGTTTTTAAACAAGATTCAATAAATTTGGAGCAAGAAATTCTGGATTAAATTCCCATCGTTTATACAACCCCTTGTTGGACTTTGTCCCACTAGAATCACATCAGAAAACCCCTAACTCTTGCAATGAAATGAAGGGGGGGAAGGAAGGAAGGAAGGAAAGGAGATAATGGGCTGTTGCTAAGAACTTTTTTAAAATTAACTTGCTTTTACTTTATTAAAAACAAAATAATATTAGAAATATTTATATGCTTTGCCTAAATGCAAAGATAAAACTATTAATCAACTTCACTATTACTAGAAAAAGAGGCCAGAACAGCAGCTTTTAAAATGAGCAAAAAATCATTTTAACGTTTTCTTTTTTCCCTTTTCATTCTTTGTGTCTAATTTGAAAAACAGCCTCTAAATTATGCAATTCACATCCAGATATTTTAATTGTAAGTTCAAACAATTAAATTACATTGTACACCATTAATGCTCAAACCTCACAGTGTGTTATCTTTTCTGAGATGTTCTGTAGTTATTTTTGAAAGGATGGGTGAAGTTAAAAACTTAATTGATCCTGCCTAAAAGTATAAAGTTTACATTTTCTGTAGATTATCTGCATCTGTTCTAATACAGCAAGTATTAACACATTTAAACTGTAATTGTGCTCCAATTTACCCTCTTTTTATTGCTACAAAAGAAAAGGAAGAAGAATTAAATTATTTCATTTCATGCAAATGAAGTCATTTGGTCATAGATTTACATTGTTCTTTGCTCATTTTTAGGTGAATACATTAACAGTGGAGGCAGAAACATAACAAGGCATCTGGGTGCCTGGAACCATGGTGACTTCCAGATGCTACTGTGCCTACATTTGGCTGCAGTGACAGCTGCTATTTTTTCACCCCTCCAAGTCAGTGTCCAGGGTTGCTGCCCCAGTAGCCCCACCTTAGTTACACAAATGAGTGGAGGAGGAAATGTTTCTGGAAGTATAAAGACCAGATACAACAGGCTGAGAATTAAATGTTTGTTATTTGTCTCCACATGCCTAGATAAGAATCTTCTATCAATTAAGGTAGTCATTTTGGACATGTATAGGTTTTCTCTTTAGAAATATAATTCAAATACTTATTTCACATGTTACCATCAGTGAGTACTCCTCTTAAAACATACACCATCAATAACATCATTTTGTAGATATGAAAGACTTCCAGAATTAAGAGCCAGAAGATTAATTGTTAATGTAGGCTTCCACATATACTATATAAAGGCAAAATAGTGCGGAAGACTGGGCTTGGTAATGAAGATGCAAGACCAATAGAGGCTAAAAATGTAAGCAGAAACCTCACATTATGGGACAAGCTATAATGTCTTCCTCCCCTTTTCTGCCCCAACTTTTCCCAATAAATGTCTTAATTCTGGTCTTATAAATTTCTCTGTTGTGCATAGCAGTTTAATAAGGATATTGGAGGTTTAGTGAGATGGTTCTGCTCCGTACACGTCTTTTCACTGCACCTTATGAAGTGAGCTTAGGCTCATGAAAGATCATGATATATAATTTAATTAGTCTATAAAAGGTACAGAGTGTCCCCCTTCCTTCCATGGGACACTCCAGACCAGGGGTGGGCAATTATTTTGGGCAGAGGGCTGCTCACTGAGTTTTGGCAAGCCATCTAGGGCCACATGGCAGGCAGCCAGGAACAGATTCATACTAATTTTCTAATTTTTTTAATGGGCCCCACAGGCCGATAGAATGACCTGGTGGGCTGCATCTGACCCGTGGGCCACATTTTGCTCACACCTGTTCCAGATTGAGCTGACCCCTTTTGTGAAGAAAGTGTAGATTTCTACACTGAGTGCTGCAGTTTCTTACTGTAGGAGGTAGAACCCAGATAAGTTGTTCATTTCAGTCAGACACTGTTTACAATCAATTTTGCAGCTGGCTAACACACCAAAATAGTTCCCCCCCCTTATTCATTTTTATCTATTTTTTATTTTTTACTTTTATTTTTTTAACCAAAAAAAATTAAATCCCCCTAAGTTGAAACCTTTCAGTTCCTCTCACTTCTATCAACTCTTTCTTTTTCCTTTTCTGCCTTTTTTGAATAAACGAATGACCAAAAGCCCAAGAATTTGTTGCAAAATTAAAAGCTTATATTAAATTATCATATTCATTTTGAAGAAAGGATTTTATTTTTACTTGAACAATATTTTGATAGAAAATTTCGAACCACTTCTAATTATTTTTCATATTCAAGCAAGCTTTACTAAGAATAACTGTAACATGAGTGGGGCCTCTGATTTCATGGCTATCATGGCCAAGGCTGCCCTATTGAAGGTGGAGCAAAGCAACTTCCTCCTGCCTCTGATTAGCTGAGGGGTAACAGAAGCCCCACCCCTCCCAGGCATGGATTGAAAGCTCTATCTGGAGCGTCCTGGTTTATTAAATTAAGTGAGTATCACCCTCTTCAAGGGGTGCAGGGCAACAATTACCAATTAAACAAACAGCTTAAGTGTGGCAGTTACTCCAGTTGGGTATTAGAATGGTTTGTAAATCTAAAGCAATGGAGACAACAAATTTTGAAAAATATCAACTGTAACTTTTGGTGGGCTTTTCCCTGCTCCTTCTAGTAACAAAGAGATGGGAACTTTTCCCACCTCTCTCTCTTATCCCATCCCCACCCCTGTTTAAGAAGACAGGCAGCCAGTCTTTTTTTCCCCTCTCTGTGTTCCCTTCCCCTCCTCCTGCTCCCCTAAGCAACAGCTTTTTGCTTGCTCTTTGCCAGTGTTTCAAACATAGCCAGTTTCCTGCACATTTTGATGGGGACCCAACTATTTTACAGGAGACTGCCAATTATATGCATTTCACAGAAATCATGATTACATGCATTTGGTAGGTCCCTACGCCTGTATCATAACCCTCAACTCCAGTTAATATATTATAGGACAGATATTGATTCCAACTACAGAATTTTCATATTATTCTGGCAAAGAGAAGCTATGGAGCTGCATTAAGCAACCAGTGGCTGAATCCAAAGTCCACTGAAGGCAATATAAAGACTTTCATTGACTTTAGTCACCTTTAGTTCATGCACAACCTGAAAATTCACCTAAGCACTGGTAGCACATCTCAGGGAAAGACCTGTAAAATTCCTCAGACAAAGTGGCAGTAGGAAACAGTAGTCTTGAAGCTCGTCTACTTTACGCTGAAACACCTGTTGGCAATCCCTAAGATTAGGATAGGGACAACAACACCCTCAAGGCTTGTGATGCCCATCGTCTGTGAGGATGTTGGGATTTGGCCTTATATATAGAATATTCTACAGTGTTTTTAAATGACTTATGTAAAATTCTAATATCTTACTTTTATCTCTGAAAAAGTATTACAGATGTAAAAAACCCTTTCAGTCTCATTAATAAAATTGAAGTCAGGCAATTCATACTTTCAAAGCATAGTTTAATAACGGATTCAGATATTGAGAGTTACATTATTAATGTGGGTTTTCTCCTTGTTAATTACCACACTTCCATCTAGGATACATAGCCACCTAGTGACTAATTTCAATTACATATGACATTTATGTGATGTACACTATTCATTATACCTCACCATCTCCATTTTATAAACATTCTGAAAAAGCTGCCAAGGATGCACCAACCAATCTGCAGTTGGTGGGTGTGACAAATGGATCCTTGATATGGAGTAGATGAAGACTGTATACGTGATATTACTTAAACAGGAAGCAGCCAAAGCATCATCCTGCCCCACCACCCAGCACACACAGTTAGAAGGACTCAACAATTCTTGCTGTAAATCTCAACATGTTCACAAGTAGGTAGGACAAAAACATTTGATTAGCATTTGTACTGTTGATGTCATTCTGTAAAAACTGTTAAAATATGGATATTGGAAAATAATTCCAAATAAAATATAAACCATCACTTGAAACTTGAGCTGACACTTTGAAAAGACAAAATAATTTTAAAAGTGTGATTTTTTTTTTTAAAGGTTGTTGGGGACTTGGGAAAGATGTTAGAGAAGATTGAATAATGAGCATTTTTAGATACTTTTGTAAATAGCTTACAAACAGAATTTGTAAATGCAAATAAATATTTGCTTGGGCAAAACTAGGTAATTATGCTTCTAGCTACACATAACTCTCAGAGTGCTATTCCCTTTAATTGGACTGCAGTTACAATTTTGGTACTTGCATGGAATGTCTTAAATATTTGTGTATAGAAACTTTACCAAAATATTATGAAGAATATTATAATTATCACCAGGGGCATAACAAACAGTGACTGCACCTTGGGAAATGGCAGCAGGGTGAGGGGACAGCTCAGCTGCAGTGACTACAATGGCAGAAGAGGCTCAAGTACAGCAGCTAAGTCGGCATCTAGGGCTGATGCACTAGATGCCCACCACTAGTTATACTAGTGATCACAATCATAATCAAGAATAACATTGGAAAACTGACCTGCTAATAATTCCTTGTAAAAATGTTCATCTTGACTAGGACTCTACTTGCTACCAATTCCTTAATCACCGGTTAAGTGAGGACTTATCAAGCTGGGAAAATTGAGGTGCAAGCAGGCATTGGAGCTGGAGCCTGGCTAGGAAATATCCAAGTCTCTTAACCTAAAGTAACACAATGGTAGCAACTCATGGAAGAGAGGGAAAGTCAAGTGTGTGTGGTGGATGGGGAGGGGGTGGGAAATGGCCCCATCAATTCCTCTTTGTCTCTTGGCTCTCCATAATTTTGACAGATTGTCTACCATTAGGAATGATGCAATGAACTAGTTGTCTCATTACTTAAAACACCTTTACTCCAAGACTATAGAAGAACATGCATTTCTCATCAGTTCAGTTATGATTTCTAGTTTAAATGTTTGTTTTGTCAATTGATACCCAAAATGTATGCTTCCAAATTTAAAATGGAGGAAAGAAACTTTGTGATACTTAATATAAATCTGAAACTCCTGGCTATATTTCAGAGTGCTATTTTGCTGTAGAATTACATAAAATGAGCTGTGCTGAGGGCAAAAACAACGCCCCCCCAGTAATCTAACATAAAACAAATTGTATTTGATACTTCACAGCTGTGCAAATTACATGCTAACAGCCATGGGTGTGGACACAGTGGTCACAATGAATGAGTGTTCCCAGATGAAATGTACAAGTGATAATACTTCTTGATGGTTTATCATATATAAGCAGTGTTTTCCACTCTGCTTCTCCTACAAAAATGGTGCGAATCACTTGCAGGGCAGCTATCTGAATCAATATTAATCTGATAACAATTGCAGGTATAGTTCCACATTACCACTGAACTACCACTGATAGTCTCAATAGCAAAAAAGAAGACTTTGTTATATTGTGCAAATGAGTCGATCAGAAAACCCAGAGAGTGTCGTACTATCTACAAGGGCTTTGCTTAGGTAAAGAAGAAAGTATGCATCTTCACACCGGGATCCACCTGTGTCTCTTACAAGTTAAAAAGATGCTTAAAAAGTGTTCCAAGTAAACTGACAGACAGGGGGAGTTCTTTACCTATCTAAACTATGCTATAGGCTTCCTTAGACAATGATGTTCACCTGTGACAGTCACAGAAAAATTTTAGGACATTTTTCTTTTTCCCTAAAATGAATTCTATTAATGCCTCAATCTGGAAATTCTTTATTCACAACTATCTAATTTGAAGGCCCTCATTATTCAATAAAATCTAATTATCATACTAACTAGTATAATATAGTATATTTTTGTCACTGTGCTAAAGAGGTGAGACAAAAAAAACTGATTTTTTTTTTTCCTCACAAGGGAATCCAGAACTGCAAGAGAAAATTAGGTTTACTAACCAAAATATTCCACTAGAATATCATACGTGGGGGAGGGAGGGATTCTTTGTGTTACATTTATCTACTATGTAAACTACATTTATGTACTTCTGTTAACTCTTGGTTATTTGAAATAAATCTGGACCCCATGAAAATCTTCAACCCTTTCTGTTCTCCACTACAGGAGGACAATTTGCCCTGAGGGCAAAGTGGGAGGCTTACTATCTTTGGAAGAGGGGAGCAGCCTCCAAAGAAGAGTACTCTTCTTGTGCTCGGGCGTGTAGGAAGGCTGTTAGGAAGGCCAAGGCGGGAGCAGAGCTTCGCCTGGCAACTAGGATCAAGGACAACAGGAAGTCTTTTTTCAAGTATGTGGGGAGCAAGAAGAGAGCCCCGGGCAACATCGGGCCCCTGAGGGACTCCACGGGTAACCTGGTGCTCGCGGCCAATGGGAAGGCGGAGATCTTCAATGGGTTCTTTGCATCGGGCTTCCTGAGGGGGGAATGGGACATCCCTCCTGTTGGAGGACTGTATTCCCACTCGGGAATCGCTGCTGGGCCGAGGGTGAGGGTTGACCTAGTGGACGGGCTTCTAGAAGGTCTGGATATCTTTAAGTCAGCAGGCCCAGATGACCTACACCCAAGGGTGTTGTGGGAGCTGGCGGGGGCAATTGCTGAGCCCTTGGCTTGGTTATAGGAGCTCTCAACAATTGCCAGAGGACTGGAAGGTGGCCAATGTGGTTCCCATCTTTAAGAAGGGGAGGAAAGAGGACCCAGAGAACTACAGGCCTGTCAGTCTCACCTTGGTCCCGGG
>JAGPOW010000229.1:1211638-1226449 GCA_030014935.1 Caiman crocodilus
TTGCTCCTACCTTGGGCGTCTTTAAGAGTAGATTGGATAGGTACTTGGCTGAGGTCCTGTGACCCTGGCACTCATTCCTGCCATTGGCGGGGGGTCAGATTAGATGGCCTGCTTTAGGCCCCTTCTGACCCTAGGCACTATGATACTATGAACATAGATATTATTGTTTACCCTTGAGGGAACCATATTTAGTGACATGAACTTTAAAACATTAAAAATCTTGAGACACGTGATTCTGCATTACTAAAGCCAATGAGAATTGTGTCATTGATATCAGTGGGAACAATCAGACTGTGATATACAATACAAAACATACTGATGAAACACATTTGAGCATGTGAGATTATTAGAGAGAGCCACATGGAATCAATCTTAGTTTCGCTGTTTTCTGTAAGTGGCGTAGCTTAGATTGGTAATGAATAGCACGCACATTCATCCTTCAGTGGGGAGAGGGGAAGAGAGACAAATCTTACACCAGGCTGTGCCATTTTTAAACCAGTCTGTGTATGCCAGACTTCTGTTCTGTTATGGGTATAGACCAGTTCTGTGGTGAAACTTTTGTTCTGTTATTGGTATAGAACAGTTTCCAATCACTTACACTGGTAAATGTCATATCTCTACTGGCATTTAAGTTGTCCCAAAGATCATAAGGATGATAATATTAATGAAGAGAGAAATTGTCACAGCTGCAAACAAGTTTATTTTAATGTTTAGTGCATGGACATTACAATACCTAAAAAGCTAAGAAAGGAAGTGCCAAGTCTAGTCTGTGATTGTATATCACATCACAATGAAAACCCAAGTGCTATGGGAAGGAATTTTAGTTATACTTTTAGATAACAAGGCATATTTTTCCACTTAGCAATTATAAACTAAGGGTTGTATGTGGTATCAATTTTGACTACTTATCTTGTCTTTATTTATTTATTATTTGATGTGAGAAAACTGACCAATCTATTTATTGGAAAGATTGTAAAGGGTAGCACAGTGCTGGCTAGGCTTTCCCATTAAATTTGAAGTACTGACTTTGTGTAGACGAAATAAGGGGCATCAATTTAATGATGCTGGTGTTTGCACACATCAGTGGTGTTTTGCACAACAATTCCAGCCGCTGTAGCAAATTGGTGGTGTAATGTGCCTTAAAATGATTTGGGGCGTAGCAAACTAAAATGCCCAGGAGGAGTTTTAGTTTGCTGCCCTCCACCTGTGGAATGAGGCTCCACGAAGCTCAGGGGCTCTGCAGGAAGCCCATTCAGGCAGCCTGGCAGCAGCCTGGGAAAGGGGACTCTACCAAGAAAAAAATATAAGTGGTTGGCCTGATCTTTAATTTTTTATTCCCCTTCCCCTGGAGTCTGCCTGAGGTCCAAGTGCTTCCCTCCACAGTTTCAGTGCACCTGGCTCAGGTGGTCCTGGGGGGTCTGTGGGTAGGTGCAACCTGGGGGGAGGGACCACTGTTGCCATAGAGGGAAGCACCAGCCCCCCACCCCTGTAGCCCAGGGACCACTCCACCCACCGGCAGCTCATCCTCCCCTCCCTGCCACCGGAGAGACAGTTAAGTTTGGGTGTGTGCATGACACGAGTGTTTAAAGGGCCCTAAATTGAAGTGGTGTTTTTAAAAACCCACCACTTCAATTTAGGGCCCCCACACACCCATAGACTACAAACTACAACCCACTACTTGCAGCTACATTAGACATTTAACTGCTCACTAGCATAGTTTACTATGCAGTAATCATGTGCATCTACACACACACACATGCTTACCACACAGTAAACCTCACCGATAGCAAGTAAATTTGCTACCTACAAATGCATATAGCAAATTTAATTTAAATTAGTAACAGTGCAGTAGCGCTCATGTAGATGCCCGACCAAGAGCAAATCAGCTCCTGGTCAGCCATCCACCAGGGGGTGAGAGATTGCTCCCTGTCCCCAGAAGCTGCCTGCTGCTAGGGTGGGCTCTTCCACCAGAGCCCGGGCAGGGACTATGTTCCTCTGCACTGGTAGCAGGGAGCTACAAGCCTCCTGCTTCAAGATTGCGATCCTTATTTTCCAGCCCCTAGTCTGCCATTGCTCTTTACCAGGCCTTTCCACATTCAGGGATCTGGGAGCAGATTTGCAGTCTCAGGGCGGGTGCTGGGAGATAAGCATCTCCCAGCACCAATTCTGCAACCAAAAATCTGCTCCCACTTCTCTGCATGTGGAGACACCTGCCCAGGAGCATTTACTCATGAGTAGTTTACTCACAAGTAAACTGATCCTGGATCAAATGCATGTGTGGATGTGCCCACTGTGTTGCAGAAAAGGTACTCTTTCTGTTGAGGTGGCTGATAAAACTTCAGAATAACTTGTGGTCATTATATTTTATTTTGTTTTTCTCATAAGGCTAGGTAATCTACCTCAGCCAAATCAAACTTCAATGATATTCTAGTTCTGAAAAATTTAACTTTCTGCAAAGCCATTTTCTGATTCATAATCAACTGCCACGAGGAATCTGCATTTCAAGTGATTTAGATTCATTCATGCTGAAAAAGGCTTCTTGAAAAAGAAAAATATCTATTGACATTTACTCACATTCAGGTAATATCTAATGTCACACTTGTTATGCCCTTTATATCATGAATAAGAAATAACTATTCATAGACATTTACATGATAGTTAGCCATGAGTGGTCCCCCAGAAGTTTCAAAGAAGCCAATGACTGAGCTACCATGAAGTATCAAATACCTTCCAAATCTTATAAGTGAGTGTCTTAATCTGGATAAGAAACATTCCAAATTTAGTGAGTCTAAACCTGAGAATTTGTTTCAGTAGGCTCTGCATTTGAAAGAAAACTTATGAGAAACCAAGACATGTTATAAATAGCAAATTGGAAAATGAGAATAAAAGATTTAGTAAGGTTTGTTCTGTTAACTACTTGTTCATCCTATGAAAAGCCCCTTAATCTTACTATACCACAACATTACACATGCATAAATTATGCCAGTGTTAACATTTCTTCATCCCACAAATTTCAAAATACAGGCATTTTCTACATTACTTTATTTTAAACACCTTTATTACTAAGCATCATGATCAGGGACACTCAGCTTGCTGTTGTAAAAAAAACAAAGCTAAAATGTGGATGAACCATTGTAACTACTAAAACTTTAGAATTTTTCCAGTCTTAAGCAGCACACACTTTTGTGTGTGTGATTGGTTTTTTATTCTAACCCAACCATTTACTCACTCTTTATAGCCAGTTTTATGCATATATTTTTTTTAAAATACCAATTACTTTCCCTTGTTCTCTGAACTAAAGCTAGGCCAAGACTATTCATACCAAGTTCTTGTTCATGGTCTTGTGGTCCTATGTTCTCCATATTTCTACTTCTTATGACAGGCTGCAGGCAGAGCTATTGCAATATGGGGAATGCCAGTCACACTGCTTTGATCTCACACATATATACTTGGTGGTGTGCTTGAGGTGGCAATTCATTTCAACACATCAGTGCTTTTGAATATCTAATCCAGGTTGGGTATGTATGTAGCACATTGGCAACTTCTGTTTTGCTCTCTTTAGTCCAAGCAGGTGCTCATGATGCCTTCTTCTGCAGCTAGAAAGAGTACGCATCATGGCAGTACACAAATGCATTTCCTTATTGAATTCTAGTTTGGTTGCCTTATGTCTTCATTCAGTATGGACTCTCCTGCAAGACTTACAGTCCACTGAGGTACTTTGGAATCATTTATAAGCACTTTCATAAGTCTAGCTTCCATAAAACAAACAAACAAAGTTTTCCATTGAAAGCAGATAATTTACTTCCCCTACCCTTACCCCCCAAAACCTGAAGGTATATAAAATCAGTTTTCCATTTAAAAAAAAAAAACAAAAACAAAACCAAAAAAACTTCAAAAACATTTTAAATAGTAACATTTAAAATAGAAATCAGCTGGAAACAAAAAAGCTGAGAATAGACAGCTGTGTCCTTTTCTAAATCAGACTCCAACCTTCTGAGGTTGTCCTATCACTCATGTTTTTTTATTGGTATGAATCAGTAGGTAGATAATCATCTACAGAAGACATTGTAGATGTCTATTTAATCTCATGGCCGTTATAGAAAAAGGTACGTGTTTTAGTCCTGGACTAGAAGTGTTAACAGAAATAGATAGCAAATTAATTGCCAGAGGAATTGCACAGAGTTCAAACCAAATAATTCTCATCAATATTAGTGGATTCCTCTAGCTTGACTTCGATAATTTTCCACAATGACATGATGTACACCATTGCCAGTTCCACTTTTTCTATATAATTATTATAATCATGTTGCAGAAAAGATCCACAAGTTCTCTTATGATTGTACTTTACATAGTGGTTTAAACACACAGTTGTGCTGTATCCCAAAACATTTTACCACTAGATCATTATTTACTAATGGGCTTTAGGGCAGCAATAGAACATAACCTCCAAGGCACCAAGATTAATATTTAATCCAACATTTCTGGCCTTTAATAATGTATTAAAGCCATGCTGTTTTGCACTATCCTGGAAATACTAAATTCCATCAAAGATAACCATGATCCTCACTGGACTCAGATTTTAGCAAACACACAACTTCTAGAAATTAAACTAAAATAATGATCATCATAAGAATTAAACACAGAGGAAAATGCTATTTTGAGTATTTGGCCATTTAAAAAAAAACACAATTATTTCTAGGAGAGGGCTGAAACTTAAGTTCCTTTTATCATCTATTACTCTTAGACTCTCTCTCTTGCTAATAAGAACATCAGAAAAAAAAATAGACAGCAACCTTGGGGGACTGATGTTCTCCAGGGATAGGTAATAAGATAATGGAGCCTTTCTCCTCTAGGATGCCAGCTCAAATCTAGTTCAGCTGAGCCACTTGCTGTAATTGATGGCTCTTCAGTAGAATAAATTAATTGGTTTCACAGTCCATTTCCTAATGGTCACATTCACATACAATATTTGTTATTAATTTCAACACCATAGCAACAAATGCAGAACTAAATATACTCAGTTCTAGATAAATACAGTTCATCTAGGTCAGGGTTGATGCAAAGAGCTATTTTCTTGCCATTTTTATTCTGCAAATAGAAGAATTCGGTTTGCAGTGTTCTCAGAGTGCCTTTTGCAAACATTTTCTCCATGAATCTAAATAAAAGCACAACTCTATCCAATATTTGGACCATGACTCTTCTTTTCACTTTAGCATACTCCAAGCTATCTGAAGTTTACTTCCTACAGGTATGGTATGGGATGAAAGGAAAACAGTACAGGAACGCTCTCTCTTTCTCCCAAGAAAAGGTGGAAAATCATCTCCTCTGTTTTACTGAATAAGCAGAGGTCATACAAGCCAATTTCTCACTGTTACATATTTTAAGTAAAATCTTCCCTGAGATTTTAGTTTAGGAATATTAACAAGCTTTATTTTCCAACAGGTGCACACCAAATGATCTCAATGAATTTCAGGTGCCTGAGAACAGAGACCTCATTTTACTTTCTAGAAAGCAACTTGTAATATTTTCCTCTGACAGTACTTCTGAAAAATACCAAATTCAGTTTTAATACTTTACATAGTATTTAAAAAGAAAACAGAGATTTATGCCATAATTAATGGTAAATCAGAACACTTGTATAACAACTTGATTGTTTTTTCTTTTCATTTCTTAACAAAGGAATATAGAAACCACAATAGAGGCATTTGCTCTAATAAGGAAGAGTGACTAGTTCCTTGTCCCCATGTAGTGACAAGATGCTTCAGCTTGGCACAACTATTGACATAAAAGTCACAGAAAATAGGCTTAAAAGGGATATCCGGAAGTCATCAAGTCCAACCCCATCACCCCGACTTAAGGCTGGAACCTTTCTGTTGAAATAGTCCTGGAAATAAATTTGTTTAATCTGCAATAAAATAAGTGATGGAAATTCCACTTCCTATCTAGGTGATCTGTATGAGTATCGCCTTCATAGAAACTATGTTCATGACAGTCAAAGAGGGTATTATGGCTGTTCTTAAAGTTAAGCACTGAAGTTTTTCACTGGATCCTTAACAACATGATTAATATAGAAGCTCCATAAAGGTATTATATCTCTATTAGTAATTTCAGTAGAATTCAATGGCCCGGGGGAAGGGGGGTGAGGGACAAACAAAAAAAAGCCCAACAAAAGAATACTGTGGAACATGTTGGCAATAGGGTACTTTTCTCTCTCTCTCTGATAAATGTCACAAGTAGGACTATTATACTGAAGGCAGCAGTATCCCATTTATCTTCCTCCTCCTCCCATTATGTTGCAGCAGCATCTATTACATTCAGATTGTGTTCCACAGCCAAATATGCTTAGTCACCTAAGTTTTACTTTCTTTTTTTTTTTTGCATGTGTGTTTTTGATATAAAAGGCTTGATCCAGTGCCCACTGAAGTAAATATAAAGTCTCCCATTTATTTCAGTAATGCTGAAGACTGAAGCCATTACATATATTCTTGCCAGTCACCTACTTTTAAGATGTCTTTACAATCTCAACCTATCATTCTCCCAGGACAAATATAATTTCTATCTTATGTTCTAGCATTTTTCCTCTGCATGATAATCTTTTTCCTTAGGGATAATTTTATTTTAAATTATTTTTTGAATATTGTCATTTTTTATTTTTATTTCTCCTAACATTTTAGCAGTAGGAGAGGGGACACAGGAGTAAAATAAGATAGTAAAATAAAATAAGATGCTCAAGTGGAAAACTAGATCAAAACACTTCTTTCACAAATTTTGTTTTCCATTGGGGAGAGCGAGAGGATATTAACTAGAGTTGTAAGCCAAAGAAAGGGGGTAAAATCTGCTTTGTTAAAGAAGGAAAATGAAGAAAAAAAAGTTAAAATTTAAATGTTTTCCATTTTTAGAAATATTTTGAAAACCATTTCTGCAGGTCCTTCCTCAACAGATGGGCTCATTTCAAGTTAGACCTCTTTTTAATACTTTTTGAAAAGTTTATTTCTAAGAAACCTGTTTTGGAGAAAAAAAAAAAAGTAATTGAAAGCATTTCCACTAGTTCTAATCTTCACATTACATCGCCTAGGGATGGCAGCATTTGCCTGACCTGAACACTTCTTACGAACTGTCAATTTTCCTTTAGCTTCTAGTTGCAGCAATCTAATGCCACTTTAGTTAAAGTGAAACCCATCCCTGTTTCCATCCTTGTTTTTCCAGAACCTAATAAACCTGTTTTCACAAAAAAAAGACTCACTACTTTAAAAAAAAAAAAAAATCTATCATTGTACGCTATGTTAGTTGGCCTGACCCTGGGACTGAAACAAGTAGCATTTAGGAGAAACCTGTTCTAGAAGTGTTGGGGTAATCCTTTGTATATTCTAACTTCCCCATCTTTGTTAGGCTTCTCAGGCACAAAACTTGTGATCTGTGGAGGTATGTTAACAAGTCTGAGTTCTATGCATTTGGCAAAGAGCTGAAGCCATAAAAAACCTGCTTTTGTTTTCTGAAATGTTTTGTAGATAGTGGAGTTAAAACGTTACTGTAGCTGGGAAGATCTAGGAAAGGTATGAGGCGAGAGGCTCTTTTGTTATGTTTATTACTATTATTGTTTGGTGATATCCTTTATTGAACTAATTCTAGTCAAACTTCTCTCCCAACTAAATAGCCACTTACTAGATCTTCATCAATTAATGATTCAAGACTTTTAATATTGGGCAAACAATTCCAAACATGTTTCCTTCTTATTGCTCAGTTTCCTGGCAGACGTAAAACGCTCTGAAGTTACTGAGGGGTTTGCAGCAACCTTCCAGAGAGTTGGCTTTTTAAGAAGAATGCAGACAAAATAATCCAAGGTGTTTAATAAATTAGAATTTACATGATACACAGTTCATAGAATCATAGAAGTAGGGTTGGAAGGAACCTTGCAGATCTTCAGGTCCAACCTCCTGCCTGGCCAGGAGGAAAACTGGGCTTATGTGACCCCAGCCAGGTAGGCATCAAGTCACTTCTTAAAGACCCCCAGGTTAGGAGCCAGCACCACTTCCCTTGGAAGTTGGTTCCAGATCCTAGCCACCCTAACTGTGAAGTAGTTCTGACAGATGTCTAATCTAAGCCAACTCTCCAACAACTTGTGGCTGTTATTCCTTGTTATCCCAGGGGGCGTTAGGGGAAACAAGGTCTCCCCCAAACCCTTCTGGTCCCCCTTAGTGAGTTTATAGATGGTCACAAGGTCCCCCCTTAGCCTTCTTTTGTGAAGGCTGAACAGGTTCAGGTCCTGTAGCCTCTTGTTGTAGGGTCTGCCCTGCAGTCCCCAGATCATGTGGGTGGCCCTCCTCTAGACCCTATCAATATTGTTCACATCCCTCTTGAAGTGGGGTGCCCAGAACTAGACACAGTACTCCAGCTGTAGCTTGACCAATGTCGCATAGAGGGGGGAGGTGATCCTCCTTGGACCTCCTTGAGATGCACCTGTGGATGCACAATAAGGTCCGATTAGCCCATTCTCCCTCCGTTCTCTCAAGAAGGCAGTTTCCCATCTTATAAGTGTGCTGCTGGTTACTACTGCTCAAGTGCAGCACCCAGCATTTGTCCATATTAAAACACATCCTGTTTTGTTAGCCCACCCCTGCAACCTATCCAGGTCTTCCTGCAGTCTCTCCCTTCCTGCTAATGTGCCCACTTCTCCCCATATTTTGGTATCATCAGCAAATTCGAACAGGTTGCTTTTCACCCTGTCATCCAAATTGCTGATAAAGAAATTGAACAGTGAGGGCCCAAGGAGTGAGCCCTGGGGGACTCCGCTGCTCACTTTCCCCCAGGTCGAATATGACCCTTCCACCACCACCCTCCGAGTACAACCCTTCAGCCAATTCATAATCCATCTGACCGTGTAGGCATCAATGACACATTCACCAAGATTTTTAATGAGGATGGGGTGGTCGACAGTGTCAAAGGCCTTGCTGAAGTCCAGAAAGACTACATGCACGGCAACACCTGCATCCAATGCTTTTGTGACCTGATCATAAAGGCAATCAGGTTGGTCTGACATGACCTGCCCCTAATGAAACCATGCTGGTTGCCCTTTAGCATCATCCCTGATGCCGGCCCATTATGTTATATACATTATATATATTGTCTACACACACACACACACACACACACACACACACACACACACACACACACACCCATTCACACAGGCCTGTGCAGCGTATGTGTGTTGGTGATATTTCAGTATGGCAAGTGATATTATAATGGTTACAAGCTAGGCCATTTTAGCAGTTTTGGTGCTTTTCTACAAACTCCATGCATTCAAGGAAAAATTGTACGAAAATTAAAAGTTCATAACAAATTGCTTTAAAGCTTCTTCAAATACTGTTCCCAATATAGTTAATCTTTTTCCTGCAACTTCTATGAAGCAAAATTAGAATGGTACAACAGATGATTTACAGATGCTCTTTTGGGGTGATATGTTAAAGTCCTGGCTCCAGCTCTTTTAAATAATATCAGTTCCTAATTCATGCCAACAACATATGCACATCTGTATGCATGCACACATGTGACTGCAAAATACCAAAATGTTTATTCTGATCCACTGCATAACAAATGTGTTAAATCCTTAAATCCTATTTCAACTAACAAGCAGGCCTCTCTGTGATTTTCAACCACAATCCTTATAGAAAAGTTCTACAGAATTTGATAGAACCTAACCTTTCCATGGATCTGGTTAACCAATTTATGTTGAGATGTGTGTTTCACTTCTACAGGTTGGTTTAGAAAGCGAGAAAGCGAGTCAATAACTAATGTTTTAAATATATATATTTTTTTTTTGCTAAAAACATACAACAATTTATAAGGAACCTACTATATTTAGATAGAGAAGTTTCCTCCTGATTAAAATTGGGTACATCTACATGTGCCTCTATGGTGCTGTTGTTACTACGCCGATATTTAGTACTTCCAAAAGGAAGTACTAAATGATAGTGCAGTAACAACCAATACTGCACTGTGCTGGCAGTAGCATCACAGGTAGTGCTTGCCGTTGCTACAACACATGTCCTTCATGAAGGAGAAGCAGTTAATAGATATATGTATGTGCTAATAAAAGGGAAGCTTTAGGAAAGAAAAATTCTTGGAGTCAAATAGGAAGCTATGCCCAGCCAGAAATGCTAGTATTAATTAAATTCACACCACACCAACAATAACAGCAATGATTAAAATTACAGTGTCTTTTCCCCTTACTTACAAGAACCTTTTAAAAACAGTCACTTGAGAAGCTTCCAAGAGTAAAGCTTTGGTAGCCGTGAGGTGCACGTGCCAGAAGTTTTAGTCATTTTGAGTTTTTTCTGCTATTTACATGCAGGAGAAAGTATGTTTGTAAAATGGTTGATTTATTACAATTGCCAGTAGGTCAATTTTCAGCACTTAACACACTTAATTCAAATACTATACAAAAGAAACCAATTATAAAAGCAAAATAGAAATGTTATAACGAGCATAACCACTCCTCTCGCCCCTAATTGCACTACATATTTTTAAAAAAAAAAAGTTTTGGAAGAACCTAAATGGCCAGTATTTTATATATTCTTCAAGATGGATATGCTTTCCACTGCTTAAAAACAAACAAAAAACCAAACAAACAATTAAAAAACAAACAAAAAACCCTCTCTTTCTTCTCTCTCGGTTTTGAAATTGTTCACCTTTTCCTTCTTGCAGATCAGACAAAAGACCTGTGTAACTGCTGCAGAAAGCTAGTGTAATGGAATGAAGAATAAAGCTCTATTTCTCCTATATGAGTTTCATTTGAGGGTCTCTTTTTCTGTCTCTTATGAATAACCTAATGTTATGAAGTTGGAGAAATATTATAGTAGTGATGGTCCGGGAAATGTGGGCAATATTTTTTATTGGACCAACTATTGCATGGCTGAGATATCAACCACAAAAATTCTTGTCTAATCATATAACATTTTGAACAAGTTCTCTTGCTGTTATATAGAACTGATAAAATCATTTTCTTACAGAAATATTATTTGACTTTAACACACAAAATTGAACATAATGAAAGGAAAATGGAGGACTAGGAGCTTTTTGCCATCTTAGAAACAGTAGAGAATCCCCCTAATGGATATCATAATTTTTATATTATTTAAAAAAAAATGGCAAGTCAGTTTTCAAACTATCCAACCCAATATATTTCACAAAAATAAGCTGTATGATTCTGAATTTAATAGTTGGGTGATACTGGGCACAACTGTTCACTTGAAATAATTTACAAAAAATAAAATAGTAATATGGTGTGGATAGCAAAAGTTTTATTGTGAAAGTATAATCTAAATATACAGTGGGTGCATCTACATGATATGTTTACTGTGCAGTTGATTAATTACCGGTGCAGTAAATGTCTCAGTGTCTAAACATGCACACCTATTAGACTGGAGTAAACCAGTTTAGGAAATTTAAAAATTCTGCAGCAATATATGTGCAGATGTTGTCCATCTGGCTGGGGCATAAGGGTACTTCAGTGTGAGGATTGCCTGCTGGCTAATCCTGCACTGAAACTCTCGTGCCCCAGCCAGCCCTAGGCTGCTACGTTGACTCCTGGGGCTCCCTGCCAGCAGCCCCAGCTTCATGTGCTGCTCCCAAATTATTGCTCCAGAATTAATTGCTCCTGGGCATCTGTTCAAATGGTGTATGTGGGAGCAATCAACTGCAGAGCAATAAGCTCCATAGTTTATACAAGTGCCGTAATTGCAAGTGTAGATGTGCCCAGTTTCTCCTCCCAAGTGCTCAATGGTTTGAGTGTCCTATTCTAAACACAAAACAATGGGATTCTACTCTAACAGGGACACCTTGATACAACTACAATAACAAAGCCATTGCAACCAGATTTTTGCTAAGTTTCTAGCTATTCTAGATGGTTCTTAATTATAGTAGTTGTAGTTTCACATGGGCCAAGTACAGATGTTCAAAAAGCCCAAGGCGGAATCAAAGTTATGTGGCTATAAGCAGCTTAGGTTATATTGGTAAAGGACAGTGTATACTTTACTCTTTGGAGGTGGGGGGGAGGGGGTGGGAAAATGCAGGTTGCCTGCACTGGCCTTGGCCTCTAGATCAGGTGCATTCCTGCATGCCTCCTAGTGTGCCCCACAGGCTCCTTAGGATGCCGGAGACAGCTGAAGCACCTAGGCCATACCTGATTAGCTGCCAGACATGGATAAGCATGACCCTACACTTCCCCCCACCCCAGTACTCCTGAACCCTGTAGCTAAGGCATAAAAAAAGCCTTGCGGCACCACTGGTACCCATGGCCCAGGCACCTGTCAGCAGTGGCCAAGCTGCAGAGTTCTCAGGGTTGCCTTCATGCAGACCTAGTCTCAGTGTTCTTATCCCACAACCCTAAACCACCAGGTTTAGGCCTATCACCTGCACCAGCTCCTGCTAAGGAAGGAGGGGTTCCATGCTGGGGTTTGGGGAGCAGGGTGCTTGACTCTATCCACTGAGATGGTGTGCAGGGGCTAATATTGGCTCCATTGGACTGTACATGATCACAGGGATCCCTGGCTGTGTGGAAGCCAAAGTTGGACTCCATAGGATTGTGCCCAAGCACTAGGGTGATCATCTGTCCCTAACTGGGAAGGACCGTCCCCGAACGGGATCCCAGGCTGCCTAACTCCAGGACATCATTTTGTGTCATCGTGTAGCGATCTAGGTTTCCCTTTGCAGGCCAGCAGTGTTCCAACTTGAAAGGGGTTGTTTGGGGCTGCCAGGAGAACACCACAGGGAGCACCATGTGCATGTGCATGCCTGCACTCATCCATGTGGCTGGGAAAGAGTGTGGAAGCATAGAGAGCAGCTGTCTTTGAGTAAGTCTTTGGTGGGGGGGGCATGGGGAGGCAGCTCAAGGACCCCATAGTGAGGGAGCATTTGGAGCAGGGATTGGGGCTGGGGGCACTGCCCAACCAAGATGGTGGATTGGGTCCCAGAGCCAGGATGGGGAGAGGTACAGAACCTCGAGTGGCTTTTCCAGGGGACACAGGGGAAGGCAGCTCTCCACCACTGTGCATGTTCCCCTAGGGATGGGGGTATGTGGGAGCATTTGCCCCACAGATTTGTAAGGAGGGTGAGGGAGATGTGGGCTGCCTGCTGCAGGCTTGAAGCTCCTTACCCTCCCCTGGGAGCTCTACACTGCCATGGTGATGTGCCCTGTGCCTGCCTGGCAGTACCTAGGGTGATGGTGGCATGGAATTGTGCCCCCACTACTGCCAGCTGGACTGGGGGCACACAGCAGGTGTGGGGCTCCCAGGGGAAAGGCAGCAGAGCAAGGAGCCTGTATTCACCCATCCCATTCAGCTCTGCTCTGGCCATGCCACTGGTGGGGAGGGCAGTGGGGAGCAGGAGACAGGCACCTCTGCCACCTTTACTTTTTTATAAGAGTGATCACCCTACCAAGCACAGGAGCATGGGAGTCCATGACTGGGTGTGCAGGAGCCAGGGTCAGACTCCACTGAGTTCTGCTTGAGCATGGGGGTTCTCCTGGGCTCAGTGTCAGCTGTGTATGTACATCATGGGGTGCTTCATGACACAGAGTGCAGGGACACGGCCTGAGAACATGGGTGTCCAAGTCCCAGGACTCATGTAGGAGACACAGAAACCTCCCTTCCCTTTCTCTTCCACTGCCTGCCTGTAGCTAACAGATGGCCAGACATAGGAGATGGGGCTGAAGAAAGGGTCTGTGCTGACTTGGCTCTGGGAGAGCTCAGGGACAAGCCTGCTAGGCACTCAGCTGGCGCAGCCATGAATGGGCCAAGTGATAGTGTGCCTCCCTGTGAGGGGGAGGGCTGCAGGGGAGCTGCAAAGGATACCAGAAGACAGTGATATACTGAACCAATAGGGGGATCTAGCTGAGAAATTAAATTCCCCAACTGAACTGAAATCAATTAGATTTGATGGGTTATAGCTAAACTGTTCTTGGTGGTGACAGCTGATAGAACAAGGAGCAATAGTCTCAAGTTGCGGCAAGGAAGGTTTAGGTTGGATATTAGGGAAAACTCTCTCATTAGGAGCATGAAGAAGCATTGGATCGGGTTACCTAGAGAGGTTGTGGAATCTTGATCTTTGGAGGTTTTTAAGAGCCAGTTTGACAAAGCCCTGCCTGGAATGATCTAGCTGGGGATAGTCCTGCTTCTAGCAGGGGGTTAGACTAGATGACCTCCCAAGGCCTCTTTGAGCCCTATTTTCCTATGATTCTATAACAAAGTGTAGACAGAGGGGCATATGTGAATGAAACTTTAAAGCAGGTTAAATGTTTTTGTACTGCTTTAATGGTGTTGATGTTTGCACATGTCAGCAGCATATTGTACAATAATTCCAGCTGCTGCAGCACATTTGGCAGCATAATGCACCTTAAATGACTTGACTCCTTCAAGAAGTTTTAGTTTCCTGCCCTACAGCTGTAGAGTGAAACGCCAGGCTCTGAGTAGCTCAGGGGCTCTGCAGGAAGCCTGTGCATGTAGCCTGGCAGCAGCTCAGAAAGGCAGGCTCCACCAGAGGAAAAAAAAAAAATAAATAAATAAATTCTTTTTTTTTTCCCCCTGGAGCCTGCCCGCCTGCCTGAGCTGCACAGGGGCCTGGTGCTTCCCTCTGCAGCTGCAGTGCCCCCCGAGACTTCCTGACCTGGGTGTCTGAGTGTGAGTGCTGCCTAGGGGGTGCCACTGCTGCCATGGAGGGAAGCACCAGCCCCCGGGCGGGGGGGGGGGGGGGGGGGGGGGGGGGGGGGGGGGGGGGGGGGGGGGGGGGGGGGGGGGGGGGGGGGGGGGCGGGGGG
>JAGPOW010000229.1:1236561-1254312 GCA_030014935.1 Caiman crocodilus
AAAAAAAAAAAAAATGTAAACACTTGTACACTCATAGCAGCAACTCTCCCAGTAGATGTCTGCAGGTGGAATTAGGAATTCTTCTTCAAATTTTCTTGTCTAAACCTTAAACAAGAGGCTGGATTATCCATTCCCCTTTGGGCCACAAGTGTCTGGAAATGGTCAAGAGAAGTTCTTTGCCGGAAGGTAACTTACCATAAAAGGAGAAGCCATAGAAAAAGGAGAGATTTTCTGCCTAATTTTCAGTTAGGGTAAAGTTCCAATTTTTCTCCCTTTGACTGAAACTCATGCTAGATCCAGGAAACTCTAGATCAGAAGGTGGCAGCCAGTTCTACAGGACATTTTTCAACTAAGATTCCCTTGAGTGGGATAGGCAGATAAGGTTCCTTCGGTGAATCTGATATCTTTTATTAGACCAACCCAAATAGATGGTCTAGATTAAGCAAGCTTTCAAGTAAGCACCTTTCCCCCAAAGCTGTCAAAAAATAATTAAAATCACTGCTTGAATATAGTACTATTGTTACTGACTTGACAAGGTTCATCTCTGCACTGGGCCAATGCAAGGTGCATGCAGCCCTTCACTTGAACACTTTAGAAATGGGATGCTAATGGTGTATGGGCTTTGTGCTGAAATTATTTTATTTAATCCTTCCCCATCTAGTGCAGCAGTCCTTGTTTAAATTGCTTCTGAATCTCTTCTTTGGAGTTTCAGACTCTAGGTTTTATGAAAAACTTTATGCCTTCAGCCTTTGGTAAATACTCTGTTCAAGACCCTTTTGAAGATCCAGATGTAAAGTTGTGTGTCAAGTAATTTTACTGAAAACAAATTAGAAATAAACCCCTTCATATCTCACATTCATAGGAAGATATTTTATATCTCAGATCAGAGTATTAAAATCAATTGTCAGGGTTTGTTTGTTTTTTTTGTGGGGGGTAGGGGGAAGGCTAAGGACAAAGTAATCGGTCAGTGAAACAGAAAGAGACAACATGCAAACTTCTACAACACTCTGAGGAAGGAGAAGTGACCTGACACTGAAAATGTTAATGGTAATGATAAAGGTAATAATACACAATGAATGCCTCATAACCCTAAACATAACCCCTGCACTTAATTCAGCTTTTCTTGTCTCACTCACTTTCTGCTACACACTTGTTCAAGAGTTATGTTATCTTGCATTATAACCATGACCTCTAAAGGTGAGGGGCACACCTCAATCAGTTCTTCATACTTTAGAGTTACCTACAGGACTTTATTCTACTGTACTATTGACTTTATTCTACTGTCTGAAAATGTCTTTGAATATTGTGAACACCCCTTTCATACCCAAAGCTACTGTGAAATGCACAAAAATGCTTTTGTATTTGTACTGAAATCATTTTTATTTTGTTTGCTTTGAGGAAAAAAAGAACTCATACTAAAATATCAGTGCGTTTCATTTATGTATAACAAACTTTGTCACGATGACAAAAATATTTATATATCTGAAGATGGAGTTTTGAGGAGGGGGAAGGGGAAGAATGACCTTTTATCCTTAATTCACTCTCACAAATCATTCTCTGCATTACTAAAGCTATGTATAACCAGTGAGAGGAAAATAAAAGCTACCTTTTCTTTTTTATTTAGCAGGTTCCTAAAAAAAAAGGTTTATTTAGGATTGTGGGGGCTGGAAGTGGCCAAATGGGGCCGCCCATGGAGTGGAATTAGGCACAAAAAGCTTGCTGGTCGAATTCAAAAAGAACTTTACTTATAAACTGGAGTACAGTGTAGGCATGCTCCGTAAAGTTTCAGAAACAAGTAGAAAACAAGAACCGGGTGGCACACTGATGTTGTCCGAGCATGCAGGGCACGGGGTACGTCAAGGTGAACAGTGATGGGGAGCCATTAGTGGTTGATCAGGCCTCCAAGTTCGCTCCGTGATACACGTGGAAGTCTCTTCCAACGAGCATGCAGAGTTCTCCAACCTTGGCAGAAACTTTCCAAGCCTTTTATATGGCTAGCGAGCCAATTGCCAGCCACCACATATGAATAATTTACAGCAAGCCAATCAAAAGCTTGCCTGCAAACAGCGCAGATGCAAGCTTTGGCAGGAACTGATCATTGCACCAAGAGTTTTTCCCTCCACACGGGGGGAAATCCCTGCACTGAATGCTTGCACTGTACTGAAAACTCTTCTGTGCCGAGGCACTTTTACTCTCTGAGCACAGACAAGGATAAGTCTTTATTTCTATGGTGGACATGGTTCTGCTTAATTTCAACCATAAAATTTAGTTAATTTAAAGTAATTCTAACTTTGATAAACCTTTACTGCAGGCCAGATACCCAATTACCTAATCTCAATAAAAGGAGATTAAATATTAGCTACTGCAAATATAGAAACTCTTGCACAAACAACAATGTATTTATGAACTTTGGTTTCCCCATCTTCCAAAAGATGAACATTGTAACACATTCTTCTCCTGGAACACAATGTGCAGAATCCAGTGATGTTTTAGGAATGTTGTTTATAGCTTTATTGGTCTAAGGATACAGTTGAATTTGGCTTTTCTTCTTCATGTTGTGTCCTCCCTCCTCAATTTACCTGCCCCACACCCATTAACTCCTACCCCCTCTGATCTTACCTGATATGCATTTGCATTTTTACAGGCCTGCATTTTGCATATTGGCTTAAGTTTTGACTCCACCTGAGAGAGTAAACAAACACCAGATGACTCTCCCTATACCCAAAGAGGGCTGCTTGTGCCCGAAAGCTTCTAAAGAATATTTTTAAACTATTTAGCTAGTCTAATAAAAAAACATCACATTGTCCCAAAAAACTTTGTCTGCTGGAATCTAGTGAAGGTTTTATTCTAGTCAGTTTCCCTACGTTCAGTTTCATGAAGTTCCATTCCCTTCCTTTGGATCTGTTTATGCACCACAGGCAATTCTGCCCCCTGCCTATAGTTCTCTGAGAAAGTATAAGAAATAAAATATTTGAACAAAAATTAAAATACAAACAAATCAAATAATTGAACAACCTAGGGAAAAGCCAACTTGCTCGACACAGATACACTATTGAGAATACCTCCTAGAGGCAAATAGTTTTCTTCTTAATTAGGAAACCTAAAGCCTTCCAAAAGGTAGGGTAAAGTTGAGTATTAACCAACAGATAACTATGTCAAAGGATTCACTGACCCTTATGGGAACCTTATAGCTACCAAGCCTTATTTGTACTTTCTATAAACAACATTTTTTTTCAGTGTTTGAGCTGTTGCTATGTCTCTGGAAAACAAACACAAAAATCCTTACTAGCTACTATGTAGTATAAAGAAAATGAATTTAATAAAGTTTAGGATATATGTATTTAAATATATATATTTCCATTTGTTCAAGTTACTCTTAACAGAGAAGTTCAACTAACACAAAATAGAAGAATAAGCATGCAAACCTGGAGCCTGAGAAGAACTTCCAGACAGAATATGCTTTCCCCAAGGAAAAGAACATTTCTTCGCTATAATTTAAATATGAATAGGTGTGAATTAGATTCTTTACCTGAATCGCTTTAACCGTTTGAGAGAGTTTAAGATCTAAACATAGATTTGTGTTTTACAAGCTTTTAGAGCAGTGGTCACCAACCAGTTGATCTCAGACTGGTCAATCATTGACTGACTGTCAGAGGCCCAATCTCAGTCTGTCAAAGGTTCCATGATTGGGAGTGACAGGACACATGTGGCTGGGCTGAGCCATGCTCCCTGCTGTCCAGGCCAGGCTGGGTGAGCGAGATCAGAGCCTGGTCTGGGAGGCAGGGGGAGGACAGCAGACCTGGGGTGCCCTTTACTTAGAAAAAGTGATCCTCATCATAAAAATGTTGGTGACCAGTTTTACAGTCAATTGGGGGACACCTTCAAGTTTGGATAAGCCATTTTTTTTCCTTGCTTGATATTCCCTGCCTCCCATTTATATATTCTTCACGACTATCCACTTTCCCAATTGTATCAATGTTTAATGTCCAGATCCACAAAGGGATTACTACCTAAATAACTTTCTGGCTATGAATACAAAAATGCCCTAAAATCTCTCCTATTGAGGTAAAATGGTTACATCAAATCTTCAGTTCCCAGCAACCAAAACAATGACCATTAATCACTCCCAATTGGTAAGTTCTTGGAACAGCTGGTTCCTATTACACCAGGGATAGCACTCCAAGTTGTTTTGGCCCATATAGTTTAATGAATTTTAACAATAAATAAATTAAAAAGCACAGCCAAGGATATTGTACAGGTGCCAAATTATAATGCATTGGCATGCTGTTTCCAGTCTAAGTGAAAGCATGATAATGTGGTGGGACACACATTTTCCCTGTGTTAAGAGGCAAACAGGAAAATCAATGACCTTCTGTTCTGAACTAAAGATTCTCTCTCATTTTAAAGGATACTGATATCCTTCCACATGTGTGTAGAATAAGATTATGCTTAAGGATGCCATAATTTCTCTCCATACCCTTCCCCCCCAAAACAAATCAGCCCCCCAAAACTGGGGTGGGTATATTAAGGGGGAAACTGATTTTCTGCCAGAGATAGAAGCACCCTGTTGTGCCTCCTATTCCACAGTGCAGCAGTTCTTGAATTATTATTTAGGCATGTGAGGGGGATCAGATGGCTCTTTCTTCTTCATTCCACAGGTCTTAATGATCATCTTTCCTTTTTAATAATGTTGATGTTCCACCAATGAAACTAATCTTTCTTAGATTCTGCTGTAATTTTAGCTGCTTCTGCTTTCTCCTTCTATTTCATAGCCTTGGAGATTTAAAAAAAAAAAAAAAGAGCTAAATAACCATAGGTCTAACCATGGAAGCCAGTCTTCAGCAGTAGCTAGGATTTGAGACTTAGGTAAGCAGGAAAGGAAGGATGAGACTGCTAAAGATTAAGCTCTGTCCCTCTTCTATGCAGCAATAACTCTGGGGAAAGAGCTTTTTAATTCATTCTTTCAAAAACAAAAAAAAAAAAAAAAAGTATTATATTCAGGGGTGGGTTTGGACATTGCTGGGAGCAGAAGATTGATGCAGTCTTTTTACTTTTTAATAGGAGAGACTGGGGGTACCATACTTACAAAGGTATTTAGGCAGTATGCAAAAAAAAAAAAAGTATGCTATAGCATTGAGATGTTTACCAGTGCCATCATTTAAGTGACTGTTTTACTAATTAAAGTATATGCATGCTACTGATTCAAAAGTACTCAGGTTCTTTAATAAGTATGACTGCATACCTAAATTTGGACACTGGTTCTTTAGAAAAAACTGAGCACCCTGAGGATTAGGCAGATTTTAAGGAATCTTCCAAAAGTGAAGCAACATTGCCATACTAACACAGTCCATTGCTGCATTCAATATATGAATATAACCCAACTTGCTCAGTTTTATAATTAACTACAACTGAAATTCAGAGTCATTAAAAAAAAAAAAACAACCCCCCCCACATTCCTAGTATTCTTTGTACAATGAAAGAACTCAGTGAGCTTGAGAAAAAAAAAAGCTATGTGCAAGTTAGTGTAAAAAGTTATTTTTCAGGGATCTGAACTGTTAACAAATAATTTAGGTGACTATGTCCACAATTATAATACCGAAGCACTCAACTGCCATCTAACTTTGAAAGAGTTTATGTTGTAGCTGTGTTGGTCTAAAGACATAGGCAGACAAGGTTCCTTGGGTGAATTTGATATCTTTTTATTAGACCAACCCAAATGGTTGGAAAATGGTTATTAAGCAAGCTTTGGGGTTCAAAAACCTTTTTTCAGGCTAAGGAAGCTTCAGCAGTTGGTGTGCGCTCTTCCTGGATGGAATGAAAAGTAAACAAGCCTCCATCAGACTTTCTCTAGAATACTCTAGCACCAACATCCCCTTTTTAGACGCAATGATCAGTAACCAGAAGGGTAAAATACAGACCACAGTATACAGAAAACCCACAGACCAATATACATCTCTGCACAGAACCAGCAATCACCCGAAACACACCAAAAAAAGCTGTGATATACAGCCAAGCCCTCAGATACCACCGCATCTGTACTGAAGAGAACACCTGGGATTGCCACCTCACCAATCTTAAACAGGCTTTCATCCAGCAAGGACACTCCTTCAGAGAGGTAGATTGCATGTTTGAAAGAACCACCTGGATACCATGTGAAGACCTGCTGCAGTACAGAAGAAAAACACCCACAAATCCCACGCCACTGGTTATGACTCATCACCCATCCCTTGAACTTGTACGGAAAATCCTCAAAAAATTGCAACCCATATTAGACAGAGACCTTATTCTTAAAAAGATCTTCCCAGAGCCACCCATCCTAGCCTTCAAACAAGCACCAAACCTCGCCAACCTCATCACCAGAAGCCAACTTCCTCAACCTCAGAACACACCAAAAGGATCCAGACTGTGACATGACAAGAAATGCAAAACCTTCCTACACCTATACCTCATCCAATGCACCAAATGCCCTGATGGAAGATATGTAGGAGAGACCAAACAACAACTGCGCACCAGAATGAACGCACACCGGAAATCCATCAGAGACAGAAACATTCAATTGCCGTGGGGACACATTTCTCGCAGGAGGGCCACTCTCATTCCAATCTCTGTCCTGATCCTCAAGGGAAACTTACACAACACTTCCCAGAGATGAGCCTATGAGCTCCATTTAATCAACCTGCCGGATACTAGAGATCATGGACCAAACATAGACATTGGATTATTGATACATAATAATCTGCCTGGCAACTGACTCCCCAGCCCAGCATCTGGCTTGTTTACTTTTCATTCCATCCAGGAAGAGCACACACCAACTGCTGAAGCTTCCTTAGCCTGATGAAGGGTTTTTGGTTATTAAGCAAGCTTTGGGGTTGGTCTAATAAACCATTCGGGTTGGTCTAATAAAAGATATCAAATTCACCCAAGGAACCTTGTCTGCCTATGTCCTTAGACCAACACAACTACAACCTAAACCCCTTCAAAGTTAGATGGCAGTTGAGTGCTTCAGTATTATAATTGTGGATAGTCACCTAAATTTTTTGTTAACAGATCAGATCCCTGAAAAGTAACTTTTTACACTAACTTGCACATAGCCTGGATGGAGTTCTGCAGCTTAGCAACTAACGTACCTTTTGGGTGTATAAAGAAGTAGAACTTTAGGTTCTTAGGAAACTTTTCTGTTGCAAATGTAAGTGCCTTCAAAGTTAGATAGACAAGTGGTACAATGAAAGAATTCAGCTTTCCCCTCCCCCCCCCCCTGCAAGCTCACTATCTCATATATACACCCATCTGGGGACTATAAACTAGGCATGATTCAATATGCACATAATGAATGGTGTTCCACACAAAATGCAGTAGTGCCACCACATTTGGAATGTAGCCAGAGGAGAAAGCAACAGCCCTATCTTCTACAGTGATTCAGTAGTAAGAGCGCACCAGAAGGAATACAACCCAGGTTCAAATTTTCTTCTGTGTCTCAGAAGAGGCAAGCCATATCATTCAAGGAAACTGACCTTATTACTAGGTAATTGGTTGTTTTGGGGGAACTGTTCAACTCTCCTGCTGAAGATGTTCTACTTTGTATAAACCAGTTTGAGATTTATTGTACTAGAAAAGAAGTTAGCATTCAAGAATGAGTACGATTCTCTAGACTGGTAGTTAGGTCACTCACCAGGGGGAAGACCTGGGTTCTCTTCCTTGACTGAGGTACCATTTATACATTTTATCTAGTTCTTGTTGCATACAGAAATCAGATTTTAAAATATTAGCAAGAATTTCTGGAAACAAGAATCAATACTTTTTCAGAAGAGAAATCACCTTATGATTTATAATGCATCTCATATCTGATAAGGATCGTCTGTGAGAGGTTAACTGGTTTCTCTGAGAAAACAGGAATTTATTACAACAGCACTGAACAGGATGTGAACTATGAGCCTCAGTAAGGACTGCTCACTACTAAACAGTGAAACTAAACATTTAATCCATGTATTTAAATACAGCAGCACAATTTATTATTTATATCTTTACAAAGGAAAATCCACACAATTTCATTATTTTATAACTGTACAGTTTGATGCACAGACACACATACTCTCCTGCTTGAGAACTCTGCTCAGTGCAAATGGCATTCAGATACATGCTTTGGGTCTTCTGAAAAAGGGACAGCCAGACTTCACTGACAATCTACTGATGAAGTAGCCTTACCGTTCAGTATAACAGACTGGTGGTATGTGTGTGTCAAATTGTGACCTCCATCTTGTTTTGTTAATACCATTTCTTTTCAGGGGCACTTTATGTATTATACCCTTCATTCTGGAGTGCAACCTTCACATCATAGTGAAGGCTGTGTTATGGACTGGAACATCCATCCTGCAGTCAGAGCTTGACACATAAGTGAATGGCAATAACTTGCATGATGAAATCTAGAGCTACCAGTTTTGATGGTCTCAACTTGCAGGCTGCAAAACAACAAATTCAACACAATACTTGACTAGACACAGATTGCTCAGCTTGGCACATTTAATGAGGTATTACTTCTTTGTTTAGAAAAGGAGATGTAAGGAAAAAAAAAAAAAAAAGGAGGCATGATGTACACAGGAAGCAGACTCAGGATTTTTGCTTCCCCCGGCCCCCCAAAGCTTTGTAATTCTTTATTGCCTTTTATATTTAGCAAAGAACATAACAAGCCTGGAATGAGGACAAGAAATTTGTTTTCTTTCTTGTAGTCACACTGGTCCAGATTCTGTTTCATCTATCTTAACCTTAAAGATGGTCACAAAAAACAGTAAGGAAGAGGACCACCAATACACATTGGGCATCATCTATTTTTCCATGAACTCAGGATGGAAAAGGATCAGATTTTAGATGCATAATTGGTAGAATAGGATCTAGTCCAAGGTCTGCACCAAGAAGCCTGCCTTAAAGAACAGCCAGTCATTTCTACCAACCTAACTTAGAAACTTGTGGGATAGAGCAATTGGGTTCACTGAAAATAGACTGGTTTCCTCTCCTAAAAGGGGCTGGACCAGGCTGCAGCATTAATAGCTGCAGAGATTTGAGCTCCAGTTCAATACTCCCTATACAGAGAGTGTCTCTACATGTGCAATTAATGCATCCAATTTTCTGCACAGAAAATTCAGGTGCATGTAACCGTGCTCCCACACACTGCTGAACACGTACCCGTATCTACAACTACTAGGAAATAGCACATTAGATTCAACTAGTGTGCAGTAATTGCTGCACACGAGCAGAAAGTGTAGACATACCCAGAGGGGAGCAGAAATGGTTGACACTGATTGGCTTGATTTAATAGATTGTTTTAAGAAGATAGTTCCTACTCGCAAGAGACTTCTCTGTTGGTCATCCAAATCTAGTTCATATCTCCTTTTCTTCTCCCATAAATGGTCAGATTTCAAGAAAAATCAAGTCTACAGTCTCATTTGAAAAACATATTTCACATGAGTTTTAAAAATAGAAGCACATCAATGTAAGAATATAGCACTACTTTTATGACTAAGTATCCATTGGGTGGGAGGGGCAGGAGAGTCCTTTCCTCTTCCTTCTCCACCCTGCTGTTTTTTAAAAAACAGTAGTCTCACAATATCCTGTGAACTCATTAGATTTCTTTTTTCAAAGCAGCCACTAGTCTTTTTTCCTACATAGCATGTGCTCTTGTTTACCTTCTTTCTTACGCAGCAGTAAGCCAACAAACAAGGTAGGCCCCAGTTTTTCACCAAGGGAAAAAAAGGGAAATATGCCTCTAACGAGAGGTAGACACTTGTCTTAGTGCCAAGAAAAAGTGTTCATGCGCCATTAAACAGAAGGTGTATTCCTGTCTCACTGTTTTTTTTGTTTGTTGCCTCAGATTGTTAAACGGAGCAAGGGCACTCTTGTCTCCAAGCACCTGCATTTAATTGCAGCTTATTGCATTCCCCACAGGGAGGATGGAACAGCTGCCCAAGAAACATTGTATTGATGCAAGAGAAGAAAAGATTTTCTACTAGGGGAAAAAAAAGAGAGAGAAAGAGGGAGAGGGGCACACAAAAAAAAAAAAAAATCTCTCTTTTCTCTTTTAAAATGAAGTAAAGGCAGTGGCCAAACTAAAGTACTAGTCCCACTTAGTTTTGTTCTGTTTTGATTTAGCTTTACTCAAGCAGGTTTATCTGATGTGTTATGGACAGTTTAATCTGAAAATAAAAGATTAAAACCTCACCCATGGGGAGGGAAAGAAGTAATGAAATATTACAGTAAGAACTACTGAACTTCCAGCCTTCTTTGTATTCATTTGTTGAAAGACTGCACACTCACTCCTGTCTACAAGGTAGTATATACATTTCAATGCATACCACTCTATAAGACTAAATATATGGTCTATTTCAGAAATAGTTTGCACAGAACATGCACTAAAAATGTAGTAAAGAAGTGATGAATTAACTGTTTTTATCTTGACACTTCTACATAGATTCGTTGACTATTTTTCAAAGGTATGCAGTGGAACTATGGGGCAGCATTCACATTTTTGTCTCCATAATAATTGTTTTCAATTTTTGAATCTTTCTAGATTTTATTTCTGTCAAAAAACCTGCAAATAGAGCATTAAAAATAACTCTGTGCACACCAAAAATTCCTCTTTTCTTTGCTTGTTGGATTTTTAATATTTGTTTTGTTAGAAAACTCATCAGGGAGAATGCCACAGGTCCTGCTTGAGAATAGGCAATGCCTAAACTCCACAACAGCTCCATTCTGAATATTGACATTTCATCAACTAATTTTTGTTCATTATTTGTATTTTAAATCTAAGTCAATGTAGTTCATCTTTTCTCCTAAGTTAGGTAGTTACTGACTGCATCTACATGAGTTGCTGACTGTGCAGTAGTCTCAGACTACTGCACAGTAGTGTTGTGTGGCAGAAAGCATGATGTGACAGTACTGCACAGTAGTCTTGGGCTGCTGTGTAATTAGTGTCATGAAAAGAAAAAACAACATTAATTGGCACTATTTCACAGTAACATGTTTCTGTGCAGTCATTTAATAATGACTGCACAGTAGCGATTGTGTGCTTCAACCTGCTGGATCTCTGGCATGTTGCAGGATGAAAAGGTATGTGTATAAATGGCTCAAATAGTCCAGGGTCACTAAGTAAGGGGTAAATGGATGCAGCTAACCTGCTAGGTGCCTGTTAGAGAAGTCTTCTGTGGCTGCAGGTGAATTCTACATATTCTCCCTCCTAGTTCCCAGCATGTGGAACACTTTGGTGGTGTGGCTAAATGGAAGGCAACTAGCCTGTATTTTGGTGATACCCATAGAATACACTGGAAAAAAAAAAATGGCTGAAACTGGTTTAAGACAAACATGATTGAATGAAGTATCAGACTTAACTGATTTGGGTCAAACCGCTTTATGGAACTTCTGTCCCAGACCCCTTCTTGGTTCAAGTTAAATCACAGTATCCCAGCCTGCTTTGCAGCCCTGGGCTAGGCGGTGCTGTCTGCTCCAGAGAGCAGGGCTAGCCTTACTCCTCTGCTTCCTAGATGGAGCAGTGAGGGCTGGCTGACAAAGGTGGTGGGGGAAGCCTGGCTGGGGATGCAGCCCAGTCTATGGGAGAGGGGGGACCACCCCCCACCAGGCAAACCCCAGCTGACATCTAGGGCCATGGAGGGGGTTTAAAACACTCCTCCCCTACTCATATTTACTTCTGGCTGCAATGTGGACTACAAATCCTAGAGTTACCTGGAAGCAGAAGAGGAAGTGATAAGCAACTCTGCAGAGTCCTGCTGATGTATTTCTGGACTACAATCCCAGAGGAAAAGGAAGTGTACACAGCAAGAGAACCATGCTCTAGTAGTCCACAGCTCCTGGCCTGAGCCATTGCAGGCACGTGGCTGCATTTCCTGAATCAAAAGGTAAATATTTGTTCACTTTCGTATCAAATTTAATCTGTGCAATTTAAACCAATCTGCAATCAATTCAGCCTTGGACTTTTTGATTGTCTGTACCTAGGCTAAATGTGAATTTTGTGTTTCTTCATCTGAGCTTCATAGGGTTAACTGGATTTAAGATCAAGTCAACACTGCAGTTTTCAATAGGAAGCAGCACAACTACCTTTACCTTTCCTTTCCAATTCAGATCAAACCTGGTAACAGTGAATCTCAACAATGATGGAATAAATCCACTACTCTCACCGTGGGAAGACAAATTTGGTCTGAGTGACATAGGATGGCCAGCCAGGGGCTATGAAAACCAAGACCAGAGGAACAGTCACTTTTTCCTGGATCCATATCATGTTTCATTATCTTCTTGCTGCATGATGAGGTTCTTAGACCAAGAAAATAATATCATCTCAGTTCTCCTGCCTGAGTTACTATTGTTCTGTTTGTTTAATCTCATTCACTTACTTTTTTTTTGGGGGGGGGGGGGGGCAGGGGGAAAAAAATCAACATTAGTATTAATTTGGACAATTTTCAAACAAGCTAGTTTAGCTCATATTTCCATGAATGCACCTGATTATCATCTGCAATGAAACCTCAACTGACCCAAAAAACATCTATTTTTTGGCTAGATAGAAACCATGATTGAAATTCTGGTTCTATTTGTTGTTCCTAATAGGAACAACACTAGCACCAGAGCAAAAATGTTTAGAATCCTGGGTGCTTTATTTTAACCTATACCATTTTTTACCCTTTGTCTTCTCTATTAGGCAGAATATCTGTAATTTTGCACTCCTAGGAGCTTCGGCAGGTAATTTTATTTGTCACGCAAGTGCCTTTACCCACAGCTCTGTTCTACCAAGGATATCTGTCTAAGTGTCACGCTGACCTTTGCAGCCCTACTGTATTGTTCACTGGGCAAATAATTTGGAGCAACTCACATTTGCAAATTTCTTTTTCTTACTCAGCAAGCCATGGGTTATTAGATAACATTTGGTACATGTCAACTGACACAGTATTCACAAAAAATAGTTTCAGTTAATCTGAAGACAAATAAATTCATTTATTATTCCTGGAAAGGATCCAACATCTTGAGGGGAAAGAAAAAGTGAGAATGATCCCTGCTCAGATTTTGAAGGAAGGGCTGAGAAGATGTGTGTCAGATTGGAAAGGACATACAAACAGTTTGGCATAAATTCATGTCCTCAATGTTTCCTATCATACCATATATTATGACTCCTATTATAAGATATATCATTTTTTCCATGAAAAAAAAAAAACAAAAACCAAAAAACAAATTTAAAGCTAGATGCAATCAAACAGGTTTTCAACAGAAACCAGAGCAAAGCCCTATACTGTCTTGTTATTGTGTAGGTGCAAGAAGATATCCTGTTTACTCAGGCAATGTAAACCAGAAATTTGTTCCTGAAGTTATATATAGCAAACTTCAGGAACAAATATTATATAAAACAAACTTATATATATATCTATAACAATAGGTTTATTCTATCTTTCTGGAGTACTCCAATTGTCTCAGTAGCCAATCACAATGCTTACTGAAACAACCAGAGTGTTCCAGACAGACAAAATAAGCCTGTTATTATTATAGATAGATCCCGAGGCATTTCAAAACACATATGCAGGTAAGTCAGAGCTAGAATGAAGCACTGCCCCCCCACACTACAGAGTGGGCAGGATCTGCAAAAAGTAGTGAGGGGCCCAATCCCTCCCTCCCACCACCACCAGAGCCTGCTTGCTTCTGCAGCAAAGGGGTGAGCTGCCAATGGGCCCTTAGCTGCAGGGTCCATGGCCCTTCCCTCTATGGTGATGGTGCTAGCAGATATCAGTGCCCCCCAGGCAGGACCTGCCACAGAGGAAAGCGCCAGGGTCCCCTGCAGCTCAGGGGCTATAGAAACAGCTGGCAACTCACTCTGCAGCTGTTGGAGATGCAGGCAGGCTCCGAGCAAAGAAAAAAAAAAAAAAGACTTCCCCTAGCCACTTCCCACCCCTCCACAGAACCTGCCCATGCAAGCTGCCATCAGGTCACACAGCCCCAAAGCTGTGGGGGACTTGGTGCTTCCCTCCATGGTAGCAGTGCTCTCTGGGGCCACCCAGGCAGGATACTAGCTGCATGGGTGCAGCCCTAGCTCACAGGCAGCACCCACTGGATCCAACAGTGTATGGGGCACTGGAAGTCAAGGCGTGCTTAGGGAATCTTGGGCTTGGCAGGTTTCCAGCACCCTGCACACCATCTCTGGTGCCTTCCAGCCACCTAGAACCACCTGGGAACAGGCTGGCTGCCCTGGGAAGGTGGTAGGAAAGTGGCTAGGTAGCTGGAAAAGGCAGCCAGGATGGTGCACAGGGCAATGGAAGCCTGCCAAGCCCTAGCTTCCCCAAGCACACCTGGGCTTCCAGCCCCATGTGCTGTCCCCACCATCTTCTCCAGATAGGACCCTTATACATGAGGAATATCATTGTAATTTGTTACATAGCAAAACTAAAATACATGGGATGTGTTTTAGTTTGCCACCTAAAAAAAAGAGTCATGTAAAATCAAAATACAAACACTGAATATGTGCACCGTTACAAAATGTAATCATAACATGCCACCAAACATATACACTGTTACACAATTTATTTGTTAAAGAGGGCAATTAAACCACTAAAAACAGCATATTTCTCACATGTACAAGGGCCCCTAGTCATGTGTACAAGGGCCCTCTTATTCTAGGACTATAAACAAGTCACAAGGTCAGATTTTTGTTTACACATGGACAACTTTATGTAGCATTTTCAAAGGTGAGAAGTTTTGATTCCTTTAAGGTATTCAGTCAAAGGATAACTAAATATTCTGTATTTAAATAAATACTTTTGCAATAAAAGATTCTGCCATGGCTAACATTCAAAATATATTCATGGTTTAACTTCATGTACAGTCAAACAGAACTCATAAGATTTAGTAATAGCATCTTCTGATGACCCTCTTGAATTGTTTGTTTACTAATCATTGAAATATTAAGTTGCACAAAATGATTCTACACACTCAAAAAAAAAAAAAAAAAAACAATATCTGCAGTGGACACTGCAAGCACACCGCTTTTCTTATCCAAGTCTGAAGCCATGTTTTATCATGATGGAGATGCCACAACATGACAGATCATGAAATGTTTCAGTTGCTATTGAAAATTGGATATTTTTTAAAACCACTATGATTTGTGAAAGGGACACCAGGCCAACACAGAAAAATCTCTGGCTTTGTGGTTGTGTTTTCTACTCCCATGCATGCCATTTGAGTTATGGCCTCAATGCTTAGGCAATCAAATTGTCATTTAAAAACATCCAAAAAATAATCCATAACTGTTATGTTAGTTCCTTGTACAATGTCCAAAACACTATCATCATGACTTCTTTTACTTTTGTACAGTCAACAATGTCAGTTTTCAGCTATGATCTTCCTAAATTACAATTCTGATTTCTATCAATCTTGTCTAGCCCTGGCAGAATAGATGAATTTGGTCTGAATGAGTACTCTGAACCATCATGCCCTACCTGAAATAAATCACCTATGGCATCAGAATCCTTCCCAGACTATATTTAAACTATCATGCTGCATTTCTGAATACCCAGAATGATGTGTGGATTGTGTAACACAGCAGCAAATATATGAGAAAGAGAGTGTTATTTATATGACTCTAAAGGATGGCATGTTTTAAAGCTTCACAGGTTTATTAACTTTGCTGTATGGAGAGAGAGAGAGAGAGAGAGAGAGAGAGAGAGAGAATTTGAAATAAACTGTAAGCTAAATCCTATTCTTATAAAAAGAATAGAAAGGAAGACTGGAGAAGAAAATTACAGGAGTATTCACAGGGTTGTGTGTTAATAGGGAGCTCCCTCCACTATGTAGAGATTACTATGGTTCTTTCCTGAATCGCTACAAGTCCACAGGAAACCAGCTCAGCCCGAGAATGTGGATATAAAAACATGTATCAGTGTAAGTGTCAAGAGGGGCACATGATGTACAGATCTCTCTCAGGGTAGATCTCTCCTACTTAGGGTTAAATTGCACCTGGGAAAACCATTAGTACAACTTGCATCACCGTATGTTGTGTGTCTGCAGCTCAGGTCAGTTCTAAGCTGGAATATCCAACCCCTTCCTCATAAAGGCTACATACAGACAAACCAGTTTGCGTGTTAAGTGATCAAAAACTGGCTTAACCTTGTAACAGAATAGGCATTCAGCGTGCACAATCCAGTTTAAAAATGGCTGAAACCAGTTTGAGAGAAACCTGGTTGAAAGTAGTATTGGCTCAAACTGGTTTATGCAATTTTTGTCCCAGGCCCCTTCCTGGTTTAATTTAAATCAGATTCCCCCAGCATCCTGGCATGCTGTCTGGGTTGGGCTGGCCCCTCTCTTCTGCTCCCTGGCTGGAGCTCTGGCAGGCATAGCATCTACCTCCAAGCATGACAGCATCTGCATGGCTTCCCTCATGCCTCCGTTCCCTGCCCCTCCCCCTCACTGCTTAAGCAGGGATCCCTTCCTCTTTGCTCCCATAACACACGGCCCATAGCCAGCATGTGGTAGGCTAGCTAATGCAGAGAGATGTCTGTGTAAGGCACATGGAACAGTGTTGGCTTAGGGCTTTTTGGAGCTAATCAACAGGTCAGCTGGTTATGTCCCTGTGAAACAGGCAAGCACGCCGGAGCCATTCTCTACACACTCTGCGGCCCACCTACTTGTCTCGGTGGGCCAACTGCCCACCTGTTCACCTGCCATGACTTGATCTAATTAGGTTCCATAACTGATGTTAATAAGCAGGAGGCTGCCCACTCATGCCCCGATGCCAAGGGGCGATATCTGCAGCTCTTTCCATCACATACCTCAGCCCAAGCCTCACAGATGGCATCTAGGTCTTACTCTCATCACCGGCCCCACGCTGGGCTCCAGAATCTTCTGTACAGGACCCTCCTACAATCCCTCTGGTCAGGCAGCCTCGTTATCCAGGCTACCTAGCCCCCAGAAACCATAACTGCATTGCTATCCCCGCCTCCTGAGGACAACCGCAGCGCCTTCTTCCCCTCTCAGATGTGGTCCCCCCAGGACCTCTGGCACCTAGCCCTGGCCCACCTCCAGGCCAGTCAGGACCCTGGCCCCCCAGCTCGAGCGTCCCTTGTGGTGGGCCCCTGGCCCTTTTGGCTCCCTTAGCCCTGGCCCCAGCATGGGCCAGTCAAGGGTACTCACTGGCTCGGGCTAGTCTCTAGCCCCTCACTCTCTCAGAGTCCACCCTCTGGGCCCTCCAAACAAGTGGGGTTACCCACCCAGCAGTGGGGGCAAAAGGATTATGGCACCCCAACCCACCTTTCACCGGGGTGGTAGCTGGCCTGGCATTTCCTGGGGGCTCCTGTGCCACTGAGAGCCCCACCAGGCCACCCACTCCCGGCAGGGTGCAGTTTCAGGTCATGCCCAGGACCAGGACCAGGAGCCTCCTGCCATCCCCTACAGCTCCCCCTTACCTCTGGGTGTTCTTCCCAGCCGCTCTCCAGCCAGGCGATGTTGCTGCCTGCCTCCAGCAGCCAAATGCCTGTTTTTATATAGGCAGCCGCTGTCTCAAAATGGCTGCCCTCATCAGGCACCTGGAAGCTGCCCGCTCCAGGGCCTTAAAGGGGCAGGCAACCCCAGTGCCCTGCCATGATCTACACCAGCGGTAGGCTTGCTCCAAGCCCCGCCGCGCTCTCCACCAGCGGCAGGCAGGCTCAACGTCCCGCCGCACTCTCTCCACCAGCGGCAGGCAGGCTCAACGTCCCGCCGCACTCTCTCCACCAGCGGCAG
>JAGPOW010000229.1:1254412-1340182 GCA_030014935.1 Caiman crocodilus
AGCGGCAGGCAGGCTCAACGTCCCGCCGCACTCTCTCCACCAGCGGCAGGCAGGCTCAACGTCCCGCCGCACTCTCTCCACCAGCGGCAGGCAGGCTCAGTGCCCCACTGCTGCAACCTCCTCCAGCTGCAGGCATGCTCGATGCCCTGCTGCACTCTCCACAAGTGGCAGGCATGCACAGTACCCGGCCACACCCTGCGTTCCTTCCTTTTAAAAAAGCTGTTTAAGAAGAGCTTGAGCTCATGAGCAAGTCTTTGTTTTCTGATGGGGTGATGAATGCTGATAAATGCTGTTATCAAGGAAGGGGGAAACCCCTCCCTAATCAGAATGTCCTACCAGGTCCTGGCCATGTCCCCCACCAACTCAGCACTAAGAAAGCAAAGGGAGGACTGCTCTATTGCCCCCTGGCTTCTAGCTTGAGTCACTGCAGGCATGTGCCAGAATGCTTTCAGTCCAGAAGGGATGCCTGTACAGTTACAAACTAATTCAGTCTTACCAGGTTAGACTAACCTGCAAAGATTGAATCAATTCAGACTTAGGCTTTTTATATATCTGTCCCCAGTGAAGGAGACAGAGCAGTGTAATAGTAACCTATGCTTTGTCCATCAGATAAGTTGGTCATCTGTCTGCTTCTGAACCTAGCATAATTTATACTGGTAAACAAAACTGATGTCAGCATATGGACTTTAATACCTATATTCCTCCTTCCATTTCCTTTTAGCGTGGTTCCAAATGCAGCCTTTTAATAGGTACTTCCTTACTTTGGCTATTGCTGGGATCCTTCGTAAAGGAAAGAGCTAAAAAAAAAGACAGTACATTCCAAACTGGAATTATGTTTGGCTGACAAATTAAGAAGGGATGGTTGATGATAAAATTATATAAATCCTGAGGCCCCAGATTTTTCTCCATTCTTGTGCTAAGTAGGGCTGTTTACTTCCCTTGCACATATCTTTACCTCTCCCTGAAAAAAAAAACAAAAAAAAAAAACCAACAACAACAACTTTCCTGTTCTTGGACAGGAGGAGAGAAGCAGAATGGCTGGTAGAGTGAAAGCCACCAATTTGTTCACAATTATCAAAGGACACATCTATTCAGGGCTGCTTTGTGCCACATGGCTCATGATTCAAGACTTTCAAAAGACAGTACATTAGCTATAGAAATCTAATAGCTAATACCAATTACTCTGTAGGGTTGCGCAAAGCTTCAGTAGCCAACAAGTCAGACATTTGGCCTGATTTGGTGGCTGAATCTCCAAATCCAAATCCAACTGGGAGACCCACTAAAAGGTCCAAATCAAATTAGAAGCCTCCGAATTGTTTCGGAAAAAGATTTGATGCTGCTTCAGAACTTTATCCATGGACTAAACAGGCAGCAGTCCTCGACCATGCAGGACACAGCTGCGTCCAGCTGGTAAGTCTGTTGTGGTGGGTGAAGGGGGGAGCTAAGGGATGTGGTGTGGGGGCACATCAACACTCCCACAGCAAGGGAGAGACTGAGGCTGAGGCTGGGACAAGCTGTCAGCCAGGATGGAGGGGCACAGGACATAGGGAGGGGGACTCCCGCCACTGCACACCACCAGTCTGGGAGGGCGCAGGAGCAGGTATGTGCCTCTGGATCTGCACTGGGTGAGCTGGAGCAGGCTGCACTCTCGGAGCAAGCTGCGCCTGCATTGTGCCCTTCTCCACCAACCCTAGCTAGGCAAGTGGCAGCAGGGCATAGCCCCCACTCCCAGCACTACTGTCAGCATCCCATGCCCCACCACCTCAGCTGGACAAGTGTAGGAGAGCATAGCCCCCCCTCCCAGCACCTTCTGCCACCTGCCCAGAGCACAGCTCATCCCAGCCCACCCCACACAGATCTGGAGGCACACACCCACTCCCATGCCCTCCCAGGCCAGCATCACATGGCAGTGTGCAGTAGCTTGAGTACCACTCCCTGCATTCTGCACACCCCAGGCTGTGCAGCTTGTCCCAGCCCCGATTTCTCCCTCACTGTGAGAGCGTTGATCTGCCACCCCCATTCCCCTTCCCTCCCTTCTCCACAACAGTCTTAGCAGGTGGAGGCAGCTGTGTCCAGAGCAGTTGAGGACTGCTGCCTGTTTAGTTTAAGGCTGAATTGAATCAGAATAGGGACTTGAATTACCAAATCAAAATCACTGTCCCTCCAAATCAGCATCGAATACTTGCTGCTTCGCACAGACCTATTACTTGGTAAACTGATGGACAATTTTGCCCTGTAGGAAAGAACAATCAGTGGCTTTCCTGTTCTCCAGGGCTAGGAACAGACATTCAAAAAGCCCGAGCCTGAATTGATTCAATATTTGCAGGTTAGTCTAACCTGCCTAGGCTTAATCAATTTGTAACTGTACAGACATCCCAGAAATGCAGGCACATGTCTGCAGTGGCTCAGGCTAGAAGCCAGGGGGCACTAGAACTGCCCTCCCTTCCCTTGTACAGGGATGAGTTGAGAGAGAAGAGGCCAGGCCCCAGCAGGATTAAGGAGGGGTCCCCCCCATCCTTGAATGATAACAGATCATTTATCAGCATTTATTAACCCATCAGAAAAAACAAACAAAGAAAAACAACAGCCTCTCTCATTAGTTTAAATTCTTCTTAAACAAAGAATGAAGGGACATTACCTGCTGATCTTAGATTAGCTTCAAAATGCCCTAAGACGACATTGCCATCTGCTACAGCACAGACCATAGCCAGTGTGTGGTCTACTAGCTAATACTGAGGTCTCTGTGTAAGGAAGAGGGACAGAGGATCCCTGCTTAGCAGGGAGTGGGGAGGGAATGAAGAAAGCAGGGGGAAGTCAGGCAGACATTGCTGTGCCTACAAGTCTCTGCCACAGCTGCAGCCAGGAAGCAGAGGGCAGGGGCCAGCCCTGTTGTGGAGCAGAGCACCCCACTCATCCCAGAGAGCATGCCACTACGCTGGGGGAGTCTGATTTAGCTTAAACTAGAAAAGAGTCTATGACAGACATTGCATAAACCAGTTGAGCCAAAACAGTTAAGTCAGATACTACATTCAACCAGGTTTCTCTCAAACCAGTTTCAGCCATTTTCAAACTGTTTTTTATACACTGAACATCTGTTCTGTTGTATGTTTAAACCAGTTTCTGATCACTTAGACCGGTTTATGTGCAATGTTGGTCTCTAGCCTAGGCTATTCTCTCTCTCGAAGTGATAAAGTACTCATTCACAAACATACACCATTTTAACTTATACTATTTTTTAGTGTGTGGAAGACACATTTTCTGGTCCCATTAACATAACTATGCCAACCAAAAAGCTATGTACATATTATTAGCCCAAATTTGCTTGGAAGTTATAAAAATTCCATTAAGCTTATAGGAAAATATACCTTGCATTTTTAAAATAGTGTTAAGGTCATTTTTGAATAAGTCACAACTTATATGCCTTATGTGAAAGTGTTCTTCCAGTATAGCAATGTATTAGTTCTTAAGAGTTTTATAACTTTTATACATTAAAATAATCAACCTAAAAGTAGAGCATATGTGAGCAGCCACAAGCGACAGGAATAAGTACATGTATTTCTATTAAAGCTGTGCTAAGAGTTTGAACAACACCAGAATATATAGTAAGCAACACAGGAATCTTAGTTTATGCAGAAACTAATTCCTGCACTGCTGCGATAAAGAAGTTGAATAACCTTACAGAAAGAATTCAGAACCAATATGGGGGTCCAAGTATTTTTAATCTCTTACTCAAGTTTCCTTCTACAAATCTCCTGACAACCATAGTAAGTCTTGACCAAGCATGACTGATCATCTTTTTTTTTTAGATCATCCTAGAATGTTGTGCATCTCAAGTGCTGTAAAAAATAAATAAATAAATAAATAAATAAATAAAATAAAAATAATAATAATAAAAAAAAAATCAAATTCATGCCTGATATTAAGTAGATATGTCACATTTGTTAGTCAATGAAGGAAGACACTTCATGATATGGGGGTTTATGGTTGCTGCTATTTGTGTTGTGGGGTTCTGTTTGTTTGCTTTAATTTTTTCTTGGAAATTATCATCCAAGAAAAAGATTGTGAACCTTACACACACTGAAATATCAATTAAATTCCTGTTTATTTCAATTAGCAATTTACTGTCAGTGGTCTATCTAATAGGCAAGTAAAAGATAGTTGTTTTGGCTCTCAGAAATAGAGAAAGTAATTTCACAACTTGACTGAAGTATTAGAATATTTGTAAAATGGTAGGAATTTCCAAGGTCATAGGATTATAGGAAAATAGGGCTAGAAGGAATGTAAGGTCAGCTAGCTCATCCCTGTGCTCAAGGCCAGATCATCCCAGCCAAGCATCTGTCTGCTTTTGAAAATTTCCAAGGATAGAGATTCCACTTCTCTGTGTACCTTGCCGCAATGCCTGACCACCCCTGTGTGTGTCCCAGGTCAAACAGTTCATGCATGTATTTTAATGTGTAGAGTTAAAACCATTTCCTGGGACAAGTGATCTTCTTGTATTATTTGTCAAAAGCAGTGATGAATCTGTAACCTTTTCCATGGACTGGCCTGTAAAACTTGCTTGTTGTTTGTACAGCTAAACAGCTACAGCCTTTGGAGTGCATCTAACACCGGCATTCCCAAAGCATGGTTCAGTGGCCCTTTTGATGTAACCTACCATCCAGAACTGTCTCTTTGAAATGTCCCTTCAGGGTAGAAACATTGGGAACCCTGCTATAAGGTATTTGCCCTATTTTGATAGGGACTGTGGATGAGAACTCTGATTTTCAGGAAGGAAAACTAAAACATTTAAAACCCTGATTTTATTTTTTGTTAAGTTAATTTTGGGGGGAAAAAATTAGTTTCTTGGAAGCGGTTTTGAGCCTGAATACAATTGTACTTGTAATTTTGCATTAGCAAAATATATTTGCAATGCAGCAAAGCATTCTCATACTGGGCAGGGTTGCTGATCCTGAACCAAATGATCAGATATGATTCAGGAGTGATAAAGACTGGAAAACTCACAAAATGGCATTCTCCAGAAATTAAAGCTTTTACTGATGTGTTTTCAATGATAACCTAGTTATGTAGGCATGCAGGTTCACGTATACAGATAATATATCCTGTAGCAGTCTAAATTTAAAATCATCTCTCAGATTAACCTACAGATTTTGACATATTCTTTAAAAATGAAATCCGGTGCTTGACAAAAAAATGGTTTGTAGCTGCCTTCACCTACACTTTGCCCAAACAAGATTCTGAAACCTGGGGCATTCCCACTTTACCATGGACCTTCCAACAGACTTCTGCATTTTAGTTAGGTCTTCCCTTTGGCTGCTAGCTCCTTGCTGACAGCTTCTTTCTTTTTTCTCTCTCACTTTGTCTCTGCCATCCTCTTCCCACTGCTTGTTAGCAGCTCGCTCTCTGTCTTCATTTTCCTACTGCATGTTTCTGTATTTTTCTCACTACTTACTAACTCTCTCAAGTGGGAAAAGATTAAAAAATAAAAACCAAAAAACACCAGCCCCTCCCCCAACAACATTTTAGGAACTCCGTTTAACCCACATTCCAATGAGCACCATCCTGAATTAAAGGCATAGCAATACAAAACCAGTTTCAGATGTGAGTCAGTTGGAAAGCATTCCATGAAATACACTGTAGTGAGTTAACACTATCCTGACTTCAAGAACTAAGGAGCTGTGCTGAAACTAATTTATGCTAAACACCTGGTTTCTAATTGTTTGCCTACCAAGAGTGTTCTGTTAAATATTTGCATCCAAAGCAGTGTTCTAGCACCTCATACATAGTAATATCTTTTCTTGAGATGGAAGTGGCTCAAAAATGTAAATATTAGAAACATTTAGTTGTTGGAGTCCTTGGATGTTCCAAATGATGTTACTAAAATCAAAGATAACTTACATAGAATTTTATCCAACTTTGATTACTGGAAAACCCACCACACAGTTATTTTTTCTATTTATACAGTTTATCTGGACTGCTAAAAGTGAGGCTAATTGTGAGGCCAGGCATCAGGCCAATTGCTAGAATTTTTGTATTATTCTTTTTAACCTTTACTGCAAGGACTACTACTAGTCTTCATTTGATGTTAAGGGTACATACAAAACAATTCCATCCTTGACATATTTTCAGTGTCTGAAAAGTGATTTTAGGTATACTTAAAGTCTTATCTGTGTTCAAAAGCTGAGTTGCATTAACTAAAGATAAACATGATTTTAATCAAACTTGTGACAACCTCTGTTTGGACACATTAGATTGATGCAATGGACACAACTTGAACCAAATAAAGGGAAGTTTATCATAAATGAGTAAGGATCTACTCAATTAGCGATTCCACGGATTTTGCAAAAGATGCAAAATATGGGACTGTCCACAACATAGACTTTAATAAAAAATAAAGTTTTTTGGGGGGTTGTTTTTTGTTTTTTTTTCCATCCATTGGGGTATAGGCATCTACCTTAATTGACTGTGTTCATTAAGGAAACAAATTAATATTTTTAAACTTTTTGTACAGCTTTAAATATAGTTTACTTATAAATGATATAAAAGCAAGCCCATCCAGGAAATATCCATGGAATTTGCTATTTATACCACAACCATCTCACTAAAATTGTTTCATTTGCCTGAGATTTAACGAGACCCCCATAGATGAGCATCTCCACAGTCTGCTTACGGTTAGCTACTTCAAACTAAAACACATTTTTAGTCAAATTTATGCAAAACTGATAGTTAGGGTAGCTTTAGTAGTATTGATTTTTGTGAAAGGAAAAAAAATAAGATAAACAACTTCTAACAGAAAACAAAAACTAAAACACACTCAAACTACATATGCCTAACCAACTGTATACTCATTTTTAAAGGGTCATTTTACCACACAAAAATAAAGAGGGTTATATTTATATATAGATTATACATATTTAGCAACAGGGACAATTAAGTGACATAAGGAAAAAAAAAATACTACTTTTATACAACCTGTAGATTGAAGGCTTCAATATCAACTGCTTCTTCCTGCATTTACTAATTTTAGTTATCATTTAAATTTGTACTACAGCAGAATTTTTTTACCAGACTACAAATAAAACTATGCAATTTAGCATACTGCAAGGTCTATCTTGCCTGACTTTCATGGATTCTAAAAGTAACATCAGAACACTTATTCTTGCAATAAATACTACCACTTCGTTTTTATGGCTTCTTTCTTTTAATATTTTATTATATAAAATATCAATGATAGCCGCTTTGTTCTCAGTCCCTCTGGGCCTGTTGTCTGTAATTAAATATAAGTCTTCTTGATATTAGTACTGCATTGATAGATAGTTGCTTACCTACTAGGCAGCACTTAGAGAAATGGAAGTCCTTGAAAGCAAACTACATCAGAGTATAAATCAGCCCAAATGAAGACAGGTCAGAATATAGATTATGTGGTAAGAATACACAGGAGATTGTTCTTAGAAATCCACAGATTGGAGATTACATCCATATTGATTTATCATCACGCATGTATTGATCATTGGCTAAATGACTGTACAGATAAATGTATGTATCTTTCCACTATTGTCACTAAACTTAACCCCATTGACTACAGTACTAAAAAAGAGCCTTGACCATACATGTTGATTTTACATTAGAACCTTAATGTAAAAGTCTTTGTACAGTGAAAATGGTCTGATAGAGGAAGCATAACCCAGCTTGTCATACTTTCAACTTGCTATTAACGCAGTTGGTATTTGAGATCTATTGCCAACCTTGTAAATTAAAAGAAAGAAAAGAAAAATCCCAGGGCTCCATGACTGTTTGAAACATATTGTAATCTTTCTTTACCATGCATCTTTTATGGCCATATAGTTAGACTGCTGTCAGAATGCCATCATGCATTTATGTTCAAATATCCTTTATTGCAAAAAAATATGAAAAAAGTCTGACTATTCAGATTAAAAAAAAATAAAACCCCAAAACAATTGAAACAGTGACCAAATAAATCCTACAGAAGGATTTCCATCCCAATTCCATTTTTAATCATCCACTACCTGGATTGCACTACGAGGACAGCAGAGGTAGTGAGTGATCTTATCTTTACCCTGAACAAAGGTAATACTTGCTAATTGAATTGTGCCAGAAGCAGAGCAAAATAAGCGTTTACTGTCTCACTCAAATGCTACTGCTACAAGCTGAAATAAGGAGGAATACTTGTCTGATGGCAACTATTACCTGTGCAATATTCTACTTATACAACTTCTGATCAAATTTCAGATGTATATTTTCCCGATTTTTTATTTATGTCTGAGTGACAATATGAAATTTGGTTTTGAGTGTCATGAAATTCTGATTTTTGTTTTGCCTGTTTGTGTAAGATTTAATGTTTGACTAGACCATGAACTTGGATTGAAACTTGCACCAAAATTGAGCGTATATAGATCCAAGCTCTTGGTACAGGCCTGCATTTAGTTTAGATACAAAGCTGACTCAACTAGTTTGAAGCCGGTTTTGAATAGTTTTCCTCTGACCACATACAAACCATTCTGTAGGCTTATAAGTATTACACCAGTTGCATAATTCTTGCATTTATCCCAGCAATTTATGAATGTACCAATAAGGAGACGAGAAAAATAAAATATGTAGTTAGCTGATCAAAGCAAAGACGTGATAAACAGACAATGATTAACATGTGCTATGAAGTGTTCTATTAGAGTTGCAAATTAACAGTCTGAGCTCAAAATACAGTATGAATGTATGCATAAGAAACAAGGTAATATGAATATAGTTAAAAAAATGCTAAATAACTGAATGAGTAGTTGCTTCCCTAGGAGAAAGAAAAACTCTATCAAACCAAAAATTCTTATCCTGCAGCTAAGGATCACCACACTCCAACTCCTGGGGTTTGAAGCTCTTGACTCTACAGTTTTAAGCAGGATTGTGTAGTGGGGGAACCAAGGCCCAACCAAGGTCCCTAAAGAAAGCAGTTAGAATCAGTTCTTCTTTGTCCCTTATTATACACCTGCATCATTTCTTACCTCATCACTGTTCTAGGCAGATTTCACCACTCATATCCCATCTTCTTTCATGGCTATCTGAGCAGGTCTTCAAAAACCTTTTGCTGGAAAAGAAGCTTCTCTACAATGCCCCAAGCCTCCCACTTTTCTGAACTGCAACCATCTTGGTGTTCCAGCTGTTCCAGGGTTTGTAATTAGTCCCAACTGAGAACCTAGTTAATCTCACTGTTAACCATTTAGCATCTAAGGCAGAACATAAGGCATTCAAATCACATGTAATATCTCACTGAAGAGCTCAGAAGAGTATGTTTGAATTAGTCTTATCCCAGCTTTGCATATGGGAAACAAAAGTTGTGCTTTTTGAGGGGAAAAAAGGTAAATATTATTTTGTAAATTTTACTTATTCACAAGATGATGCCAAAAACTGTAAAGGAGAAAATAGTGCAGAAATAATAAGAATGGAGATAGAAAATAATGTTTTAAAGTTAGCTTTTACATTTAAATTGCTAGGAATTAGCACATCAGTTTGAAAGTATACTTTAATAAGATTTGAAATGGACTGAATTTATAATATGTTGCTTCAGTAAAAGTATCCAGATTTATTGTTTTATCAGGAGAATATTGGGAGGACTCAGAGCAGATAAAATGCTCAAAAGGATCAGTAAAAATAAAAGGTGCCACAAAAAGTACCTGTTGGCACAGTGAGTTAATTTCAATGTGTCAAACTGAGCAACATAAAAAGAATTGTGCTGTCAAATGACAGCACACTTGTGTGACCACTGCTGGGCAAGTTTTGCCACCTAATTATTTTAGGATTCCCCAAAGCACTCATATTGTGGCATAAGGTGCGCTTTCTTCCATATGAATGGTCAGCATTCAATTAAAAGATATCACAGTGAATATCTCTACTTGATCTGGAAATGCTGCTTTTAAATTTTAATGGACTGATTAGGTCATGCTGGATGTGGAACTTAAGTTAAATAAACATCCCATATTACTGGAAGTGAACAGGAACAAGACAAAAATCCTGTTTTCTGAGGTTTTTGTGGAATAGTCTTGCTTTTACATTGCAATTTTTATCTCTTTCAAGACAAATTTAAAAGCCAGAGGCCCTGCAGAATTAAGGGTTAAAAAGGATAAAGTTGGTTGCAAGAGGGAAAGTAAACATCAGCAAGGAAAATGATTATTTAAGACAAAAAAACTGCCTGCCCTCCCAACTCCCTGTTGTTTCAAGAACTATTGTTTGTGAATTCTCCATGAAGAAATGTAGACTGCAAATTAAAAGAAGGTTTGTTTGACACAAGATAGTTTTGGGAATAAACTACCAGTAAGAATGTGGGATCCAAAAACCTTGCTTGTTTTAAGGTGGAACTTGGTAGGTTTAAGTGTGAGAACAAATAACATGTTTTCCTGAAACAGCAGAGGACCGGATATGAGAATCCAGTAGGTACTCCTTATGTTCCTGCAAATACCATGAGGGTTTCCTATGGCAAAGGTCAAATGTAACAATACATCAAATCAACATCCAGAAAGAAAAAGAAAGTTGACCCACCCCCTTCTTTTTCAACACAACAGTAGGTATTCCCTAGAGTTTTTGTCCACCTCAGTCACTCTTACTGACAAACTGTGACTCCAGTTTAGTACAGCGAATCTTTCGTTTAGCATGCTGGAAAAGAGAACTGTCATAAAGTGGAATTAATTCCTCAATTGTGCTACTTTGCAAATCTCTGGAGAATTTCTACACAGATATTTATAACAGCTTATCAGAAAGGTGTCATTTTAAGTTAATGGTATTAAATTAATGCAAAATCTGATGTGAACACTCTTAATCCAGTAAGAATTTGGTGATGTCAATTAAATTCAGGCCAATTTCCTGGCAACTTAAGTTATATCAATACTGCATTAAAAACACAAAGCAAGACAAGAAAATGCAATTCTCTGTCCAAGTTATTTTAGCTCACCGGGTGTACACATGTATTCCCATAGCCTTAACTACAGGAGAACATGCTATTTTTTATAGGACTCCTGTTTCCATTCAGTTCATAGGATCCTCATCTGTTCTCTGGATCATATATCCTTCTGTCTTTTGCATCTCTCTCCTGCTGTTCTCCAATTTCTTACCCACCTATATCAAAGTAAAGCAGTTTAACAACAGAAGAGAAACAACATCTTCAGCAGGTGGAAGGAGCAATTTCAGGAAAAGCTGTTTTTTAAATGTTGCAACCTCAGATGAGATGACAGTATAGCAGGATGGAGGATGCTTACTTGCTCTGTAGGGTAGAAGCTGCATAGCTAAGTGAGCACATAGGACCTATGGAGTATATTAAGGTTTGATGAGTCTTCAGATAATTTGACAGCCATACTTTAATAAGACTCCACTGAGCGTGGGCAAAATGAAAATCTTCAAAGGTTCATCATTTGGCCAACAGGAAATAGCAAAACACACACAACCCTGACACAAAGACCACTTGCAAAGTTTTGAACTCTTGCTACAAAGGAATGCAATTCTAGAGCTGCTTAATTTATGCTTTTAAGAATATTGTTAGCATGGGCATCCCAAGCCATTCTTGGGAGCTATTCAGCTAAAGCTTTCTAAGGAAAAAAATCTGGGGTTGGAACAAGGCGGAGGGGGAGAACCTTCAAGTATTTAAAAAATAGGTGCAAAGATTTAGAGTTTGGCAAAATTTTAAATGAGAACAAGATCTTAAGCGTCAGATGGACTTAACCATAGACAACACTATTATGGCATCCTGAGGCCTGTAATGTGGAACAACTCTTTATTACATAACCCCCCCTGCCGCCTTAGATATGACTATTTAAAATAAAAGGTAACCGTTTTGCTGGAGACCTTGCAAAGATCTTGTGGTTGGCCTGTTCCGCTTTTGCCACCCAGAAGTTCCTGCTGGCCCCACCCAGTGCCTCATGGGCTACCATATTTCTGGGATACCCTCTGTATCCTAGACACTTGCTTTATGTCACAACTTCCCCTTTTTATAAAATCCTAACTATACAAATAACATTAAGATAGCAATGCTTACACTCAAACTAACATATTTTAATCAATCTCTTTGGTCTTGTGAGCAACTTTCCGGATCTATTGTATTGCAGCCCCTCTTTGTCCATGTATCATCTGCATTCGAATGTTTAGTCTCCTGGGCTAAATACAGACAGTCAAAAAGCCCAAAGCAGAATCAATTCAATCTAGGCAGCTTCCTCTAAACTGCATAGGGTGAACTGGTAATCAATTGAACTGACATTGAGTTTTCAGTTGGGAAAGGCAGAGGGGAGGCCTGAAGTGACCCAGAGAAGTAGGCAGGGGGCACTAGGACACATCTTCCAACAAACTGGCCATTGCCAGCCCAGCCCAGTGTCCTGGATTGGGTCCCCAGTACATGCGCCCAACCTGCTACTGCCCCCCCGGTGGGTTAAGAAGCCCCTATCTGGTTGCTGGCCCACCTTGAGGGAGGCTGCCCCTCAGGAGATTTCCCCCAGCCTGGGTTCCTCAGCCCAGGAAGCTCTGGAGAGCAGAGTGGGATTTCCTCCCTCCCCCTTCCCAGCTGCTGATTGCTTTAATTGCTGCCACAGGAAGGAAGGAGAAGTCCTCCAGGCCAGGTGCCTGTGTGTATAGCCCAGCATGGGGGCACAGGGGAGCCCTGCCATGGAGGGCTTCTCCCTATGCCAACCCAGGGTCCCCCAGCCCTGGGGAGCCACAGGGAGCTGTATGGAATTCTCTCCCTTCCGAACCGCAGCGCTGCTTGCCTTAGCTGTGGTGAGTCTCTCTCTCGAGCCTGGGGTAGCCTCAAGGAGTCAAGAGCATTTTCTTTCAGTTCATGAGGCTGCCTGAGACTCTCAGGGGCTAAAGTAAGCATCTCTGGGATTCAGGAGGGGAAGAATTCCCCTCAGCTCCCTGGGTTTGCCCTAGGCTGGGGCATCCTGGGCTGGAGTGGGGGGAAGACCCTCTTGCCATTCTTGAAAAAACAACAACAGAACCTCTGATTTCACAAGTCAGGTTTGGTGCAGACACCTGCATGTTGTTGTTGTTGTTGTTTTTTATTTTTATGGGGGACAGGAGGGAGGTTTGTATAGGATGTGGGCATACCTTCTTGAAACATGTATACTCTTCCTTGCAAGCAGGTACTTCATTGTTAATCTGAAGTAAGCATACTTGACATCCCTGGATGTTCATCACAGGGATATTTTTGGTAGTTAAAAGTATTGTGAAGTACCACAAATGCAGGCTCCATTCTATATGCAGGTCATAATATTTTCTTCTAGCAGCCAAAAGCTTTGGGTGTGATTCCTGGTTTGCAGCTTGGCAGCTGTGTGACATGGGAAAAGTCATTTTATTTCCCTGATCCTGTTTCCCAATCTATAAAATTAAATAAATGAGGCTCACTCTCCTCTGTAATGTTTTAAAATCAATGCAGAGGAAAGTAAAATCACGAATGGTTCTTGTATTGTAAAGGTGGAAACATTAAATCAAAAGTAGAGCAAAACAATAACAATGGCATTTCACTTGACAGTAGTTTGATGGGTGCTTTGTTGAATAACATTGCTAGAGCATTTTGTCATCTTTTCCACATAACTGATATAAATAAAATTAAATGATCATAAACAGCATCACAACTAAAGATAATACTTAGTATGGCAATTTTAGTTAAAGACTGAATAGAATTAAGCTAATTATAGCCCTGACAAAATAAGATCAATAGGCCTCAATCATTCAGTTCAGCTTAGAGGAGTATTGACATGTTATAAGTGAGAAGAAAAACTAAAAATCAAAGCAAAACGTTCCTCCCTAGATCACCAAAATACTTTAGTGTGGATGTTTGGTAAACACAATATAAAATAATTAATATTGACTTATTTTCAAAATTATTTCATATTAAGAAAATACTTTTTAAGTCATAAGCCCTTTTCTACTATTTTATAGCCACCTTTTATCCTTTATACCAGTGCTTCTCAAACTATCTGATGTGGCGGAACGGTAATTTTTTTTCCAGTGGGCCAGGAACCGGTGCCTGGTTCAGCCAGTTGCAGCAACTGCATGTAACAGCACTACACAAATGCACGACCGGCTGCTTCTTTCTCTTTCCTCACCTTGCACAATGTGACGTCACCTGGAGTATTGGAACATACGAACTGTGGCAGTATGACATATCAATGTTATGCTTCTGAAAATATATTTCTTTCTTTCCCGGCAACTCTCTGCGGACCAGCGGTTCACGGACTGGCACCAGTCCATGGACCACCACTTTGAGAAGCACTGCTTTATACCACTCACGTAGCTGCATAGTTTCTTCAGTGTTAAACTGTTAGCTTTCATTCCTGTTTGAAAGGCAATACTTGATAGTTTTGGATTGTCAATCCTTTAGAAAGCTGCATTTGTAACAATTCAGTAAGCATAAGTTATTAAAATTAAGCCTTTAGCATGCTGAGAAGGCTATATTTATGTTCATATTGCAAGGTAAACTTTCTCAAATGAGAGTGGTGTTCTTGGTATACTTTTCTCCTTTTACGTTTTTCTTTCTTTTTCCCCACCTCTCTCTGTTCTTAAAATATCTGTTTGGCCATATTAGTCAGAATAGAAAATGATTTATTACTGTAAAGGAACATATTGAGATGGAATAAAACATTCTTTATGTTGAAATAGTTTAAAAAGAAGAGGAGTAGGAGGACGTCTTTTTGCTTATTGCGATCATTTTTAATTTAGCACACCAAATGTGTGTTCAGTGCACTCAAGAAAACACTCAGGAATATTCTAACAAAACAAACAAACAACACTTTTCACATAATTATGGGCTTATTGGCTTTAAAACAACACAACCCATTTCCCCTCCAGTCATGCTTTAAGAACACATAATAATTGAAAATGGGGCCTTTGTATTTTGTGGCTTCTAGTTAACATAACTTGATTTGTCCACTTATTTTTCTGTTCCTTTTTTTAACACGTTCCAAAGTAAATCATCCTCCCAATGTATACATTAGTGAATGAATGTCCTGTTGTGCCTCAAGAAAACCATGTTGATCAATACTACTTCTATGTAACTTGTATATTCTTTGATCATTCTCAACTAGTTGTTAAAAAATCATGTCCCTGTGTTAGTCATCTATAAACACACCAGCAATTTTTGAATTTTCTAACTGTGTATTCAGCACAAAGAGAGCAGTTAAAAAAAAGAGAAAAAACATAATTCAATCAGGAGAAAATAACATTGACAGGGATATATAAAAATTAAATAAAGCAAAACATTGGCCACCTGCAGACATTTAAAAAATGGTGCTTTACTTTAAACTTGGCCTGCTCCTTTGCCAAGCCCAGTGCATGCCCAGAAGAGAAAATCCATTCGTTGAACCTGGCTCATGCAAAATCTGTATAGATTGGGCACGTTAGTGAGTTTTCTTGGTATTTTTATCTACTAGCTGTTTGACTCAGCTTTACCTAAAGGTGCCAAAAAGCTGTGCTGAAGCACCAGGTCTATATAAACACTGTAGAATTGGGTCAAAAGTAATGCACTGTTTCTTCTGGTAAAGTGCAGGGGCGGGGATTGTTTTTAATATCTGCAAGCAACCCTTATGATTTAGGCCTTTATGGCTACAATTAGATCTTTGCATATTTCTTAAAATGAAAAGCATTCTTTACACCAAAAAAAAAAAAAATGCATTTTAGCAAGTAATATTATGGTGATATATCGGTACTCTTGTGAGATTATTCATAGCATTTTAGATAGGCATTAAAGGCTGTGTGAACTAACCCTCAATGATGGATTATCAACTGAAGTATAAATATTGCATTTATGTGACTACTTAGAAAATCCGTTTGAAAACTGTATTTGAACTGGGAACAAAGCAGATGCTGGGTATGTAAGCATATTAAATGCCGAACTGGTGATGGTGTAGCTGATACCATATTTATTTGAATATAAGATAAGAATTTTTCTCCCAGTCAGCATGGAAAAAAAGCTCCTTGTCTTATGTTCACATACAAGGAAACCTCATTAAATACATCGTCTATCATTAAATTAGTGCCAAAAGCAGCATGGGATCAGTAAGGAAAACCAACTGTGAAGTTGATTAAATATAGCCAACACTGAGCATGGCTGTCTATACACATGGCCCACATTGATCAAACAAAGTGATGGAAACCTTTTGATTTTATTTTTTTAAGAAAGTATCAAAAACTTAAAAACCTGCTTCCATCAGCTTACATTGCATTACAAAAGAAACATTAGTTACAGGCCAACAAAACAATCAAGTATTGAAACCCAAAACATGCTTCTATCAGCCTGTATTACCTTACAAGAATGACATCAGCTAAAAGAAAATAAAACAACAAGGCCACATCCACACAAGCATGGATGTTTGGTTCCCTGTGGGGCAAGTAGCAGAGGCATACCTTGTGCTGCTCCTAGTTGTGCCTGGGGAATGCCTGAGCCATGCACCCTCTGGTGTGTGCCAGGTTACCTCAGATGGGGTAGGATAGGCTGGGGCCAGCATTGGGCTGTCTCCAGACTTACCTGGGGCCCTGGGGGCCTCCTAGGGCTGGAGCAGCAGCAATCATGCTGCTCAGAGCCTAGCCGGCAGCTGAAGTGTGGCTCCAGTTGGCCTGGCTCCAATTTTGAGTGGCACGAGCTGCCCCTACATGCACCGCTCTGCTTTTTTTTTTTTTTTTGACCCCTGGGTATCTCCTCCCTTCACCGCCCCCCACCCCATTTGCTGCTCCTTTGCGGATGTGTCTGTGGTGCCACATACTGCATGACCATGCTAATCTGGACGTGGCCTGAAGTGTCAAAACTTAAAACATGCTTCCATCAGCTTCCAAAAACTTGACAAATAAGACCAACAAAAAACATAGACCATTTATACATTATCCAATGATTCCTTTATTCCCCAAATTCACATTAATTAGACATTTTTGTTCCTTAAAACTGCACTATTTTCTGTTACCTTCCAAGCTTGTCTTTTAACATTTATCACCCCTATCTCTAGCTCTATTTCTATCATGTGCCATATATGTCGTAATAGCCTCTATCCTGTCTTCCCTAGCCAACCCCTGGATCTCGGCTATACCGCTGCCTCCTCTCAGGCCTCATCTTTTCATCCTTCTAGATTTATTATGGGCCAAATCTGAGTGGTCGCAAAACTTTCTCTCATGTGTGGATGACCTCTATCTGACGCAGGAAGTCTACGGGCCAACGAGATAAAGCACTGCTCAACCTCATACTGGTAACCGGGGATGGCCTAATCAGCAATCTAATGATCAAAGGGAAGCTGGGTGACAGTGATCATAAACTGATCACCTTCGCCATCTGCCATAAAGCTGGCAATTCAGTCAGCAATACAGAAGTCCTCTATTTCAGGAAAGCTGACTTTGACATGCTAAGGAGACTTGTCAGAAAGGCCCTAAAACACCACAACCCAATGGAAAGGGAAGTTCAGGATGAGTGGTTGCTCCTCAAGGGAGAAATCCTGGATGCACAAGCAAAGTCAATCCCATCTCAGAGGAAAGGCAGCAAAAGGGCACAGCAGCCCCCTTTGCTCTCCAGGGAACTGGCTGACCTCCTGTGTCTTAAAAGGAAGACCTACAAAGGATGGAGGACTGGAATTCCAAGGAGGAATTCTCTGCTCTTGTCCAGACCTGCAGAGAGCAAATAAGGAAAGCCAAGGCTGCAATAGAACTCCAGCTAGCTACAAATACCAAGGAAAATAAAAAGTTCTTTTTTAGATATGTAGGGAGCCAGAGGAAAAGCAAGGGCAACATTGGACCCTTGCTAAACCAGATGGGACAAATGATGTCCAGGAAAAAGTGAACTTGCTAAATGGGTACGTTGTGTCAGTTTTTCCCCAGTTTCATGGGGCAGCCCTGCCCACTATGGGCCAGGGAGGCCCAGGTGACGGAGATTCCTTACCCTCCATTGAAGCTGACCTTGTGAAGGAACACCTTTACAGGCTGGAAACCTTCAAGTCAGCCGGCCCTGATGGGTTACACCCAAGGGTACTCAGGGAGCTGGCGAGCATCATAGCTCAGTCCTTGGCATGGATCTTTGAGAGCTCTTGGTGCTCTGGTGAAGTGTCCGATGATTGGAAGAGGGCCAATGTCTTGCCTATCTTCAAGAAAGGGAGGAAAGTAGATCCGGCAAGCTACAGGCCCATCAGCCTAACCTCTATCCTGGGGAAGGTCTTGGAAAAGATTATCAAGGAGGCAATCCTTAATAGACTAGCTGAAGGCAATATCCTGAGGGATACCCAGCATGCATTTGTTGTGGGTAAGTCTTGCTTGATCAATCTTATTTCCTTTTATGACCAGATGACTTATCACCTGGACAAGGGGGAAGAGATCGATGTTGTATACCTCAACTTTAAAAAAAGACTTTGATCTGGTATCCCACGATCACCTCTTGGTTAAATTGGCTAACTGTGGCCTTGACATCACTATGATCCACTGACTGGGGAACTGGCTCCACTGTAGTACCCAGAGGGTGGTGGACAATGGAAGCCAATCGTCCTGGTGCACTGTGACCAGTGAGGTCCCACAAGGCTCTGTCCTAGAGCGCATACTATTTAACATCATCAATGATGTGGACATTGGTGTCAAAAGCGGACTGGCCAAGCTCACCAATGACACCAAACTCTGGGGTAAATCATCCATACCTGAGGATAGGAGGGTGATCCAGCCAGATCTGGACAGATTCATGAAATGTGTGGATGAGAACCTGATGGTGTTCAACACTGAAAAATTCAAGGTTCTCCACCTTGGGAGAAAAAACCTGCAGCATGCTTATAGGCTCGATAGTGCTACGCTGGTTAGCACTACAGATGAAAGGGACTTAGGGGTCATGGTTGACCACAAGATGAACATGAGCCTTCAGTGTGATGCTGTGGCTAATAAAGCAAGCAAAACACTGGCTTGCATCCATAGATGCTTCTCAAGCAAATCCTGGGATGTCATTCTCCCATTGTACTTGACCTTGGTGAGGCTGCAGCTGGAGTACTGCGTCCAGTTTTGGGCTCCACAATTCAAAAAAGGATGTGGAGAAGCTTGAGAGGGTGCAGAGGATAGCCACGCACATGATCAGAGGTCAGGAAAACAGACTTTATGATGAGAGGCTGAGAGCCATGGGGCTCTTCAGCCTGGAAAAGCTCAGGCTCAGGGGTGATCTGATGGCCACCTATAAGTTTATTAGGGGTGCTCATCAGGATCTGGGGGAACGTCTGTTCACCAGAGTGCCCCGGGATGATAAGATTGAACGGTCACAAAGTCCACTGTGACCAATTCAGGCTGGACATAAGAAAGAACTTCTTCACTGTCCCCCCCAAGGTTTGGAATAGACTGCTGCCGAAGGCAGTTCAAGCACCCACTTTGAACACCTTCAAGACACATTTGGATGCTTATCTTGCTGGGATCCTTTGATCCCTGCTGACTTCTTGCCCCTGGGGCTGGGGGCTGGAGTTGATGATCCTCAGGGGTCCCTTGCAGCCCAAATGTCTATGAAATCTTCATTGTTCTTTTTTCTGTCACCTGTTCCATGCCTAGTTCTCTTCATGTCCTGCCAGCAATATCACACAAGTTCGCTCAAGCCCAAATGCAAGGTATCTTCTGCCAAGAGTTCTAGTTGTTGCAAGACTAGCAAGTTTCTTGCTGTCCATACTCCTCTTCTGTTCTTCCTCTGGGCCCCAGCCCATACTGCTTCTAGAGTGAGTTGGCTCTTACCATTCAGTCACTGTAGAAGTTTTTATGCCTTCTCCCAGACTGTTCTGGTGCACTGCCATTCCTATATCATATAGCATATGCTTTCTTCCCTATTATGTGCTTTTCTGGAGCATTTGAATGTTCTATATGGTCCTCAAGTGTAAAGAAACACTTGTATTGTTATAATCTGATGTACTAGCAGCCAACTGAAGTTCCAGTGCTACCTCTGTAAGCTTTATTCAAACACCCACTTCCAGATTGTCCTTGCTTCCTCCCCTATGAAACTTCCCATTGGAGACAAAGCCTCCTTTTACCTAAATCAGGGTTTGATTTTTGTTGTTATTGATGTTCTTGCAGCTATTCTCTGTATTCATAAATTTTACAATCTTTTTGTGCATTGACAGCAACATCCAGGCCCAGGACTGTGAGGGTGACCTTTTACATAAGTTATATTTATGCAATAACTTCCCTGCATAATACCAGACAAACACCGCCCCTTTGGTGACCCCTTTTATCCCTTCTTTGCAGTACATACTGACATACTTTGCATAAACAAACAAAAACACATCTGGGAAGCCTCATCCTCCCTTTAATCTCCCCTTCTATAATATTGGTTTCCTAAGTCTTTCACTTTTTGGCTTTCCAAAAGAATACTATCAGTTGCTATTGAATCCTATACATGATAGTCAACAATGAAGGGAACATCACACCTACATACAGTATGATTGAGAATACCAACTTAACCACATGTATCCATTCTGCCATCAACATCTAGCATGCATACCACTGCCCCAGTTTTTATTTCACCTTCCCTTTCACCTTCTCCCAGGCCACTTTGCCTGGCAATTCCACTCCCAATATCTTGAGTTAGTCTGTTGTAACCTGTGACCCCAGTTTTTCTATTCCTTCCTTCTTCCTCAGCACCTAACACTTTCTTTTTTGTATGTTTAGATGTTCCCACAATGCCATTTCATGCCCCTTTGTATGTCTTATAACCCATTGTTGGGGTGCAGTTACTATCTTTGCTTGAAGGATATTGACTAGCATCCTTGTCCTTGCAAAGAAGGAACAGCTGGGTCAGGCAGGCAGCCAATGGGGAACTGCCATAATGAACCTAACTGAAGAGTGGGAGATTTAAGGGATGCCAAGGTAGGATCCTGAGAGAGAGAGAACAGATGGAAGAAGAATGGAGAAGGTAAGCTCTGGCCCTGTGACTTACCAGACAAGGTCCAAATAAGAATTGAAGCTGATGAAGAGCTTTGAGCAACTGGTAAGTCCAATCCTGGGGGGTGAACGGAACCACTCCAGGGACCTAAAGGAAGAGGAAGGTGAAGGTGACCTTACTCCCCCAAAAGGGGAAGAAGAGAGAGTGGATCCCAAACACAAGAGGGTGATGAGGGTAGAACCAGAGAGAGAGAAAGCTGTCTTGGGACCTGTGCAGGGAAGAATGGGGCAAGCAGCCACTTAGACAAGGACGCTCGTCAATATCCTTCAAGCAAAGATAGTAACAAACTTTAGAGGCAACCAACAGCACCTGGAACATCAGGTGTGGTAAGGGTGGGATATGGGGATGGTGGAGTCCTTCAAAGAGCTACAGATGTTGAGTCCATAACCATTCTCAGTTGACTCCCAGTATCTCCCATAACATTGAAGGCGTAGCAGGCAATCTATTATGACAAAACACTACTGTTCCAGCTGGGAGGCAATGGGACTCCAAGTGGCATAGGAAGCCCCCTTACAGGGGGTCACATTGATTCCTGGGCTTCTGGTTGTAGCCGTGTTGGTCTAGGAACATGGGCAGGCAAGGTTCTTTGAGTAGATGTGATATCTTTTATTAGACCAAATGAGTAGTTGAAGGGGGGAAAAAAATGTTGGCAAGCTTTTGGGCAAAGTTACCGTTCATCAGGCATGGGGAGTTGTCCTGAGACTTGAAGAAATAAAATAAGATAAAAGTGTGGTAGGATGTCATTTAAAATGTAAACAGGTAGAATTAGAAAGACAAAAGTTGAGGTAGAGAGGTGAAATCCTCAACGAGAACTTATGAAACACCTCCCATAGATGAGCCTATGAATTTCATTTAATATACTGGATAAAAAAAAAATCCTAAAGGAAACCTTTAAATATCATTTTCTAGCCATCAGTGGGGACTGCACAACCCTGATCAGGTATCATACACACCTGTACCTATTGAATCTACCCAGAGTAATACCCAGGCTCTCCAGGGCCCTATCCATATTCTGTCTGGCTTCTGGATCTTTTCCACATTCTCCACTGTCTTGAAGTACCTTAATAGCCAAAAACTTATATTCTACTCTTCAATAAAGTCTGTTACATTTTAACGGATTGCTCTTTCTGGGTTAGTGTCAACAGCTCAAAAACAAAGTGTGCCAGGTTGAGGTCATTCCTGACATTCCTTGTAGGTCTCTCAAAACCTTTGATATGATGGCTCATCCCTAAAAGTTACTTCCAGTCCAAATTTCCAGGTATATGGATTAGGCAATTCATATTAGGTGCCCAAACCTTCAGCATCCCCTGCCGTATCAGCCTGCTGAAATCTAGCCAAGTTGTCTCTAGCTTTGGAATGCCCAAGTGAAAACTTTGCCTTCTGAAGCTTCTCACACAGAACTGTTTTTTTCTCTTGGTTGTCTTCAGTTGTCCTCCACCAGGTACAGTCCCCACATCTCTTTCCTTTCTACCACCTCAAATGTTGCTATTGCCATTGCTGTCACTAGCTCCAGCCACCAATGATCCCTCCCAAGCCTTCAGCCAAACCAGGTCATCATCCCAAATAGGAACAATCTACTGCTAGGAACATACCCCAAGGCTAGATTAGTGAAGTCCATCTGAATAAGATATAGCCCATTGCACACAGTCCTCCTCCATGTGAACTCTTTTTCAAGTCACGGTGAACAACTACATTGAATACATTTTGACTTACTCCTCACTCCCACAACTGACTTCCCCCCCGCTCCCCATTTCCTATGATTCTTCTTCCTTCAGCAGGCTTGAATGTCTGGCATGCATCATCAAATGGGGCTCCATACAGTTCACCCAGAATCCGTTTGCCCTCTTTCAGTCTTGTCACATATAATTTGTGGATCCTCACCATCCATGAGGTGGGGCTTGACCAGGTTGTCCTACACCTCATTTGCATATAATTTTTTTTGAGGATCCCAGGACTCATAACACCTGGTTTTATTCATGAGTGAAAGGCTAATTAGAATGTGGCTCCTTTGATGGGGAGGGTACCTGGAGTGTACACACACACACACACACACACACACACACACACACACACACACACACCGGGCTGTGGGGTCACTGTGGACATAAATACTATTGATTGTGCTTGGGTTCAACCCAAGGAACTATATAGTTCATTAACTTTTTGGCTTTGGACTAATATCATGCACAGTTTGTACTTTATACAAGTAGGTACAAATATATTACCTAGAGGCTTGTTTATGAAGTACCTGTGCTAAAATTGATGGCAGTTTTAAAAAAAGGTAAAATGCCAGATTAACTAAGTCTATAGGTACTCTTAGTAAATTGCCTATATACAAATTACTATAGTCATGTATATTTCAAGGTCTTTTTTTCCATATTTGTTCCTTATTTCCATGTTCTAAAGGAGAACAAGTGGGGAAGGAGGGAAGGGGCAGCTAGGGGGAGAAGCTGGGGAGGAAGAAGACAAGGAGGGACATCTGTGCCACCAGTTTTATTTTTCTTCCTATGGCAGTTGGAGGGGGACACATTCAAGGGAACCTCCAAAAATTAGGTTTTATATCTGGAAAATTATTTTTTAACTATACATTTTCCATATATAGAATCTAATTATGGTGGAGTCACCTTGTATTCAGGGTCAGCTTATACTTGAATAAATATGGTAATATCTATTCCTTTTTTCCCCCCAAATACCCCATGATTAGAGCCCTAATGCAGGTAGTGGTAACTGTAGATCCTCCTCAACTGGAGACGTTTAAATCAGCATCTCTTACCTCCCAGGAGAGTGTCCTAATCACTGATTTTGAGTAAACATGATTTTGGTTGTCACGCATTGTATTTAAGTGCAGTTAATGTGCATTAGGTGCACTCAGAGGATCTCTACTGGATTGAACTGTTCTATGGACCTAGGTAGAGTTTACTTTCCCGTCTAGTCAAGAGCTCAGTGTTCAGAGATCTCCGAATCCACAATGGAGGTGCTGAATAGACACTAAATGGGTTGTTTCCTCATGCTTACAGTCCATGTACATCTTTTTTTGTGCGACTGAAGCACATCTATTTCTCCTCAATTTCCTGAAAACTGATCCAATGGCATCAGCACAAAAATCATTTCTCTTCAACTGCACGTTATTAAAATTAATTATTTCTTCATATACTGAATGGAAATGGAAAGCTTACTAAATAGAAATGTGCATGTAACTTTTATTTCTTGAGAAATCCTTATTATTATTCAGAATTTACAGATTAAAATTTAGATATAACATTCAGCTATAATGCAAATATATAATGGCTCTTTGTAAATGCTATATTTTTTTTAATATGAAGCTTTCATATTCCTGTTCTATCGTGGGTCACCATATGTACCATCCATTCAAAAGCCTTAATTAGCCAACATGGTAAGTGTATATTTTATACTGAAAACTTTTTTCTTATTTAGATTTTTAAAAATGTAGTTAATTGTTGCACATATTTCAATTTATTTTTCATTTTCTTTGGATTACAAAATCCACACTAAGAACTGAGTATAAATTGTTTCCTTTTCAATGATGCTGAACAAAATAATATGTCCTGATGGATGAAAAATCTAACATCAGGGGTTTTTATACATCTTATTCATGAGCACATCCAGTAAAGATGAATAGATGGCTGACTGTAATAACAAACAACTAATGATACAAAGCACTGAAGCCATTTCATTATGAATCATTTGCCTAGAATCTCCAGAACAACTCTATTAAAGGGATGGGGGGCACACTTGAAGTTTTAGAAATTTAATTCAGCTCATACAAATATCATGATTTTCAGAAGTTTATCTTCAGTTTAAAGAAATTGTCAGGAATTTTTTGGAACTTCAGAGCTAGAAATATAGTGTATAAATTCTACTTGTTTTTGTTCTTTGCCTCTGAAGTCTACTTGAAGAAGCTTACTGTGAAGAGTGCCTCTTCCCAAATGTTAGGTTAAAAAAGAACATAAAAATGCAAATCAAACACACACTTTCATAAAACAGTGATAACTTTTCCCATACCAAAAACTCGAGGTTTCTTATTATGGCCCTAATCCAACAAACAATGAAGAAGACCGAAGTGATGTGTCAACTTGCGCCTGGCACAACACCCCAGGATCCACAGGTCTCAGTTAAAGACCAACGACTGTCAATGGTCAACAAGTTTGCCTATGTAGGCAGCACACTTTCCTATGCAATTCACATCAACAACAGCACCAATGCAAGGCTAGCAAAAGCTAGTGTGGCCTTCGGCAGACTCCGTAAATTGGTGTGAAGGTTTACAAACCCATCATTCTCCTGACCCTCCTTTATGCGTGTGAAACCTGGACTGTCTACCCGTGTCATGCCAAGAAACTGAACCACTTCCACCTGTGCTGCCTGTGAAAGATGCTAAAAATCAAGTGAGACAAAATTCTAGACGCTGAGGTGCTTGGATGATCAGCTCTCCCCTGTGTCCACATCCTACTGAAACTGGCACAGCTAAGATGGGCCGGCCACCTTTCAAGAATGGCTGGCACTCGCCTGCCAAAAATAATCTTCTATGGCAAACAGTTAAATGGATTATGCTTTCAAGGCACACTAAAGAAGTGCTACAGGACATCCTAAAGGTGTCTCTAAAGAGTTTTGGCATTGACATAGAGTTGTGGGAACTCACCTCTCATGTCCAGTCCTCATTGCTGTCCTGCACCTGCTGCAGCAGATTGTTCAGGGAAAAGATCAGGCTTTTAAGTCACCCACATACCCACACAATCTAGCCTTCACCCCCTTCCTCTCTTTCTCCTTTCTCCCTACCCTTTTCTTTCCCACTTGCTTTCTTTCTTCTGCTCTCCCCCGCCCCCACACTGGATGGAGTCATCCCTGCTTACAAAGGACGAACTGAACCAACATCCTAAGTGCATGCAGAAACTCTCTGATGTTAGTGAGCTACCTCACATGTTTTAATACTTTAGTGAATGAGGGTCTGTGTATCCTGAAACAGAGAATTATTTCTAGCCTGCAGCTTCGATGATCAGTTTTATCCTGAGCATATGAAGTAGCATCAACTCCATAACTAAGAATCTAACTCCATTATTAACACTAAGAGAACAAAGACAATTGACAATATTTCTCTTTATTTTCAGTTACAGTGGTAGATGATACAGAGTTCCAGTTTCCTGAAGGGGAAACTGCATCGGGAAGTGAAGTCTGTCATATATTTATCCCAATTGTATGTTCTTTTATTTCCTGAAGTAATTAGAGACTCACTGAATGTATCTACATGAGATGTTTACTGTGAATCTGCCTAATTACCTTTACAGCGAATGTCTCAGCATCTACATGTGCAGCACTATTAGGCCTCAGTAAACTAATGAAATTCACCATAGGTTAGTATTTGTAAATACAAGTACTATCTTACAGCCATGCTCATTAGTGCACAGCAGCACATGCGTAGTTGCTGATGGTGTGCCTGAGGCCTGAGGGTGCTTGTGTGGGGGCTGCCTGCCAGCTAGCCCTGGACTACAGCACACTCGCGCCCCAGCCAGCCCCTATGTTGAGCTATGTCAAATCAGCCCCAGGCTGGCAATCTGACCCTCTGGGCTCTCTGCCAGCTGGGGCTGCTCTGATCCAAATCAACATTCTGTGGTCCTGGGTGCACATTTAAATGCGGTACCTGGGAGCAATAAACTGATGCAAAATGCACTGGAGATGCTTTTGTTGCACTAATTGCATATGTAAATGTGCCCGCTTACTCCTAAGGTTTGAATAGTTTCTCCCTCTAACACCATGAAATCTGCCACAGATCCCTTTCATTCCTTCTCAAGTACCAGCAAGCACTTTGTCAAATAGATCCTACACAGCCCCAGGTAATATGCTGTGATCTCATTGCAAAATGTAAGCCACTACCAAGTCCCCTCTCAACCTTTTCTTCTGTAGGCTGAAGAGGCTCAAGTCCCTCCGCCTCTCCTCATATGACTTGTCTTGCAAATCCCTGATCATACATGTGGCTCTTCTCTGGACCCTCTCAAGTTCTTCCACATCCTTCATAGATTTTATAGACATTAGGGTTGGAAGGGACCTTGGAAGATCATCGAGTCCAGCTCCCTGGCCCAGGGGTAGGAAGTCAGCTGGGGTCAAAGGATCCCAGCAAGATAAATGTCCAAATATTTCTTAAACGAGTCCAGAGTAGGTGCTTGCACCACCTCTCATGGGAATTTGTTCCAGGCCTTGGGGACTCAGACAGTAAAGAAGTTCTTCCTTGCGTCAAGCCTGAAACAGTCTTGGAGGAGTTTGTGACCATTTGACATTGTCAGCCCTTGGGGTGCTCTAGTGAACAGATGTTCCCCCAGATCCTGCTGTACACCCATTATATACTTATAGGCAGGCACCCCCCACACACAACCTGCGCTTTTCCAGGCTGAAGAGTCCCATAGCTCTCAGCCTCTCATCATAAGGCCTGTTTTCCTGCCCTCTGATCATGTGCATGGCTCTCCTCTGGACTTTCTCAAGCTTCTCCACATCCTTTTAAAATTGTGGAGTCCAGAATTGGATACTGTACTCTGGCTGCAGTCTCACCAGTGCAGAGTACAGTGGGAGTATCCCTTCCTTAGTTTTGTGTGAGATGCAATGGTTAATTCATGCCAGCATGTTGTTTGCTCTGCTAGCCACAGCATAGCACTACTGGCTCATGTTAATGACATGGTCGATCGCTCCCCTAGATCCTTTTTGACCATGGTACAAGTCAAACTGTTGCCACCAATAGGTGGTATTTTGAGGATTGTTTCCCCCATGTGGAGCACTTACACTTCTGAGTGGTGAACTGCATCTGGTTCCAATCTGCCCAACTCTGTGTCCTGTCCAGGTCTGCCTGTGTCTGCAACCTATCTTCTGGTATGACCATTCTCTCCCATAACTTGGTGTCATCCACAAACTTGGCCAGTGAGTGTTTCACCTCCACATCTAAATAATTGATAAAGGTGTTGAAAAGCACCAGTCCAAGCACAGACCCCTAAGGGACACCACTAGCCAGTTTGCCAGGATGACACAGTTCCATTCATGAGAACTCACTGGGTCCTACCATGCAGCCAGTTTTCCACCCACTGTTGAGCAGTTAAGTCCATGATCTTCCAATTTTTCCACAAGGAAAGGCAAGGATATTGTGGAATACTAGTTCAAAAGCCTTTTGGAAGTCTAGATATATAATGTCAACCTTCTCTCCAGTGACCAGGTGGCGAGAGACACGTTCGTAAAAGGAGATGAGATTGGTAAGACAAGAACTCGCTGTGATGAAGTCATGCTGGCTGTCATTCAGAATTTTACCCTCAATGAGCACATCACACACAGATTCCTTAATGAGTTTTTTCCAGGATTTTCCATGGGATGGATGTTAGGTTGATTGGTCTACAGTCATGCGGGTCCTCCTTCTTCCTCTTCTTGAAGATGGGCACAATATGGGCCTCTTCCAATCCTCACGGATTTCCCCTGTGTGCAACAATTTCTGAAAGAGTTTTGCCAGGGGTTCCGCATGACCTCAGCCAGCTCTATGAGGACTTTCAGGTGAAATCCATCTAGTCCTACTGACTTACAAATATCTAGCTTTTCTAGTTGGTCTTGCACCAGCTCAGCATCCACAGTGGAAAGGCTATCATTCCTACCATGCCCCCATGACCTTATTTTGCTTGCCTTTCCCCTTGGTCTGGTGAAATAATGAAGCAAATTGGACATTCAAGAGTTTGTTTTTTTTCCTGAGAGTGTTACTAGCTGTCCTGAGGTGTTAGGCAACGACCCCATGCTTCCATTTGTTTTCTTTCTGCTTTCTACATACCCAAATAAGGACTTCTTATTGTCCTTGATTTACCTGGCTAACTTAAACTCAGTTGCCACCTTAGCTTTCCAAATCATCTCCCTTCAAGTACAGACCCCTGTTGTATCATTCTCCTTGAAGACTGCCCCTAGCTTCCACTGTGTGTATGCCTCTTTTTTTTTCTTTTTCAAAAGGACTGCAATGTCTCTATTGAGCCAGAAGGGCTGGTCAGCCCTTCTGCTACCTTTGCTCTTCATGGAAATGGTTTTCTTTTGTGCTTTGAGAATTTTGTCCTTGAGGAACAACCACTCTTTGTGTGCACCCCATTTGCCTTCCACACTGGTCCTGCATCATCTCCCCTGCCAATACCCTGAACTTGTTGAAGTCAGCATTTTTGAAGTCCAGGACTTCAGTTCTGCTAGTTGATTTGTTAACCTTGCAGTGCATAGTGACCTGATGGGCTCATGGTTGCTGGCACCCAGGCTACCCTCAATGGTCAAGCCACATGCTAGATCATCTCTTTTGGTCTAGATCAAGTCTAGGAGAGTAGTATCTCTGGTTGGTCTTTGTACTTCCTGTGTCAGAAAGAGCTCCTCAATTACCATTAAGAAGCTACATGACCAATCTGACCTAGCCAAGTGTTCCTCCCAATCTGTCCAGGTAATTGAAGTTGCCCATGACAACCAAGTCCCTTGCATGCACAGCCTTTGTTAGTTCTTGAGAGAACTCCAGATAAAGTTCCTCCCCTTGATTTGATGGCATGTAGTAAATACCCAGAGTTAGGTCTCTCTCACTTTACCCTCACCAAAGCTTGACACAGAGGATTTTAATCTGCTTATCTTTGGAGCCCATATCACCCTCCAAGGAGGTGTACTGCTCCCTCACATAGAGAGCTACCCTTCTGCTTTTTCTCCCTGCTTGGTCACTTCTGTGTAGGGTATATCTCTCTATGGCTATGCTCCAGTCATGTGAGGAGTCCCACCAGGTCTCCATGATCCCTACCACGTCATATTGCCCACTAGAGAGCAGGACGGTTGGCTTCTCCTGCTTTTTCCCCATGCTCCTGACATTGGTGTACAGGCAGCTGAGGCCCCCAACTGATAGCCTCTATTTCCTGAGATGGAGTGGGAGAACCATTCTGTTAGCATTTTCAAAAACCAGTTATCTTAGTGTCCTCCATGTGCAAGCTTTCCTATGTGCCAGTCATGAGGCATGCTCCACTTGGAGTTTCCCTGTCCCCTAGAAAAATCAATTTAAATCCCTGTCTAGTAGATCAACCATCCTGACTGAGAACAGGCACTTACCTCTCCACATGAGGTGGATGCCATCTCATCTCAGGAGTCCTGTCTCCCTGAAGTGTTTGCTGTGGTTGAAAAAACTGAATCCACGTAGCTTTCCTTCTTGGGTCCATGGCCTGCAACAGGGCACCCAGAAGGAAAAAAAACTGCTTGAGCCCCTAGTCCTATTGAGCCCAGCCCTCAGAGCCCTCTATTCCAGGATGAATAATTTGGTGGAAACTCAAAATAATTCTGAAAGGTTTGCCTTTCCTGACCCCAAAATTGAGGTTCCTTCAACCCATTCGATGTAAACAACATTAATTTATTTGCCCTTATTCCATATTATTTTTTATTACTTAGATCTTTGTTTTGTATCTTTTTTCATAGAAGTAGGTACAAAAACTGGAGGTACTTGCCTAATATCTCAAGAGTTCCTAATTAGGAAAGCTATCTAGGAGGGATTTCTACAAAAGCCCAAATTAAACATCACATTTTTCTAGCTTCAACCCAAATATACATTGAGATGGCTTGCTAAAATGTCAGCTCTCTGACTAGTAGGGGTTATTTCTTTTCAGTGCTTTGGGACAAGCTAAATATGATTTGCCATGCAAATTTATAAATATACAAATCCATACAAGTGTTTAACTTTCCTTTCTGTTCTAGTCTGTCTTCACGCTCACTTCTATACCTTTGAGAACAAAACCTTGTTAATGTCTTATTGAATATTTAATGAAGAAGAATAAACTGTTAAATTGCATATCAATCATTCTGTTGACTCCTTAATCTAATGAATTAGTAAATTCTTACAGTGTGCTTCTACTACATAATGTAATAAAGTTATCAAAATTTAGTCGATAAGTGAACATAAGTAACCTAACCATCAGGCTGTTCTTACTTAAACATGATTAACAGCACATGCATCTTAGCTTTTCAGAGTGACAATATACGGTTCCAGTGAAGTTGTAAATGTTTCTGAAATGTCCATGCATAAAATAGATCAGGAGAATATTGTTGTCCCATCTAGAGGTTGGTCCATGTAAGAGGATAAGATTACTATAGCTATGAGGTAAGTGACTTCTGTTCCCTTAGCCCAAGTTGTATGAAGAATATTTAACAATGACATTTAGACTCTAATGATATATTCTGGCAACCCCACAGTCAACTTCAATTTTCACTGTGGTTATTTAAAAGTTTTACAAATATCCCTAGAGTAATAAACAGAGAGGAACATAAGCTAGAAAACTATATTCATCTTCCTTCCTTCTATTCTTTGAGAAAAGCAAGTCTTTGATATATCTTAAATTCTGAATATAACATGTCAAACCTATTTCTATAATTTGTTTCAACTCAAACACATCAGATCTTAAGGAAATTTGTCTTTTGATATGAACTATGGTATGATGACTAAACACAATGTTTGAAATCTTGGGTATTTCAGGTTAGGCCACCTAAACTGTGATCTGATTTTTCAAAGGTGCTGAACACAGGCTGCTCTTCTGTCAAAATCTATGAAGCCTAAGGGTACTAAGCATTTTTGAAAATCAAACCATCAATAAGGTCTGTTTTTCCCCCCCCCATTGAATGTTGTTTTTTCTGAGAAGATGGAATTCATTATCGTCTAGCTCCAAAACTGGAAGTTAAATCAAAGATGCCAATGCTTTGGATTCACAGTATGTAATGTTGTAAAAGGAACAGTACATTGGAATCTAATTTTAGTGACCACCACCTGAAGTGATTATTTAGCTTTTTGGATCAAACCATTCTTTCCTAAACCCATTTACTCATAATACTGATGTCTTTTATTCCTATAAATCAACCAAAATGTGATTGTTTGCTTTAGAAGGGAAGCAATCTCTTTGATAATCTTTGAGATTCTCAAAGGCAAGAAAAAATGTTTGAGTGACACTCAGCTGCAGGTTACTGCTTGTGGAAGAATCAATTAGAGTGAATTACATTACAACTTTGCTTGCCTATCATGACATTAGCACATTTTAGTAGAACATTGTCTGATCTTTGAAGATAATATACTACATTTACTTTTTTAGATATTATTAATAAGTTTTAGAACTTTTGTTGTGATTTTCAGTCCAGCTGTATACTGAGGGGGTAACGTAGTACCTCCTTGCCCAGCAGAGGTAGCAAGAGTCCTTGTGCTTCAGAGATGAACAGTTTCTCTTACAGATCCCAGCTACACAGAAGGAACGTGCCTTGGGGCTCCTATATACATGCTAGAAGTCTGCTCCAATGGGTGCTAATTAGCATGCAGTAGAGCAGACTCAATTAATCAAGGCTGCTGGATCATGCTAATTAACAGACTCCAGCAGCCTCCATCATGGGTGACTGGTGCCTCCTGGCTTTGAGGGAGGCACAAGTAGCCAATCACCAATTGTGGGGGGGGGCAGCAGCTAATCACCAACAACAAAAGTGCCACCAGTGCTTCTCCAGGGTGGCGGGGAGCACTGGCTGGTGCTCCCCATCCCCTGGCCAGCAAGGCCCAATTTCAGGGGGGGGGCACCAGCCAGTGCTCCCCACTCCCTGGCCAGTGAGGGCAAATTTCAATCACCTATGGCCTCCACTTCACGTGTCTTCAGTGTCCCTATGCTTCAAAATGGGGGCAGGAGCACTTTAACTAGAGTTTATTAAATGCACTTTAGTTAAAGAACCCCCACCATTCTGAAGTGCAGGGCTCTGAATATACGTGATGCTTTCGGCACTCTAAGAGCCACTTTAATTAGAGTGCACCCCTGCCTACCCCAGAGCTTGTGTATAGACGCCCCCATATACGTCCAGTGTGGCATGCCATTCCACTAGCCACAGCAGAAGCATATCTGAAACTACTATGCTACGATGCCTCCACCACCTTTGCATTTATGGCAAAAAAGGATGCCAACCCTCATGAAATAGAAATGGTGTGTGCCTGGAAATGGTGTGTGCCTCAACAGGCAGGTAGAGGCTTTGTACAGCCTCCCATTCAAAGAGATGTCAATCTGAACTTAAAAGCATAAATCCTTACATTCCCCCTAGTAAAGTACAACTTTCACATTTCTGTTTAAGATTCCCCAAATGTACTTTCAGGATGTTCTACATTCTCTCTTGTAAAACTCAGATATTCCATGGAACTGTGATATAGCATTGAAGAAACTGTCTTCAAAATAAAGTATTTATATTTTTTGTTTATTTTATTTTCTTCCAAGAAGGAATCATTCCACCTTTCCTCTCCAAAGTACTTCTATTTCCACTGCTGCTTACTTTTTAAATTATGATTATGTTAACCTGTGAGAGGGGGCCATCTCAAGGCTGATTACAATGCTGGCCCACCCACCTGTCTAGAGCAGTCTGCCCACCTGCCTCACCTTTGATGAAACCAATTAGGAGTTGATAACAAGGTGGGATGCTGCCCATTTTAATGCCCAATGCCAAGGGCATAATACACTGCTCCAACTTCCCTTTACTATGTCCCACACCTTGTAGATGGCATCCAAATCACTAGGACACTGAACCAAACTACTGTTGAGCCATACCACTCGGCCTCATGCCCCCTCACTGGGGCCTCAACTTATGCTCCCTTACTGGGACTTGCATTCTCAAACTATGGGGGCCAACCTATGTGTAGTCCTTCAGGCCACATAGTCCCTATTCTATGTACCCGTGTAAATCCCTTGAGGCCTGCCTACATGAACCCTACTCTATGCCATCATGCAAAACCCTTCAGGCTGCCCCTGCAAATCCTACTCTGCCTGGCCTACTACACTCCCTCACAGGAGCCACTAATCCACCCTTCCTCCCTTCACTGAGGCCACGGGGCCTGACAGTGGATCTCAGGTGTCTCTGTAGATGTTCCTGGACCCTTTCTGTCCCTACTGTGGTGTTATTTACCAGGTTGTGAGGCTATAAAGTGCCCCATCCTCACCTTTCACTAGGGAGATAACTGGTGTGACATTTCCTGGAAACCACCCTGCCACATGCAGTCCCATCACACCATTCATCCCTAGTAGGTTGTAGTTTCACCACTGAGCAGTTCTAATTTTTGTGATCTACCCCTCATTTTTCTTTATCTTAGATTTTGAATTTTTGCAAGAAAGACTGCATCTGGTACAGCACCAATCTCATTTCACTCTGATCTCAGATGGTATGTAAACACTACATTAATACAAATGTAAAATAATTAATAATTTATACAAATTTGGCTGCAATAGAGTATCAACCCAGTGAAGTTCTACGGGCATAAAATGATAAAATGGAGTAAAGAAGAAGACCCAATATAGTCAGTTTTTAGTAATGTCACCACAGTGTAACTGGCAGCTATGCTGCATCTTGCTTACATATATTTCTGATAGTTCCATGTTTTCATAGAGATACAACACAAAAGGCAATCCAAGAGAAAGCAGTGTTTTGCAGTAAAATGAAATGAGTGATTTGTCCCACCACAACCCCTCCCTCCCCCATACCCATTTCCCCCTGACAAACTTGCCAGTAGCAGACTTATCTCACTTTCAGAATATATCCCACATATAATATTTATACATCATTCCCATCGTTGTTATACTTCTGATTAAATTTAGGCCACTGGTAGATTAACTTTAATAGAGTATTCTGTTGCATGATTTCATGGACAGTAAACAAAATTTAGTGTAGGGCTTGAGTGGAGAGAGAGAGCAAAAGGAGATTATATATTATATCTTCTAGTTTTCCTATCTGTTTACTGGATGCTTCTTTTTTAATATATACAAGTAGCAAGAGTCTATTGGGTCAACTAGATTATAATTAATTATTGATTAGATATTACAACCTGATGTTGAAAGTCATTTGAAAACAAGAATTCTTCCTTGGTACTTAGGTTAGCATTTATTAAATATGCATTATTAATCTGAATTATGTTGTGTTCAAATGTAAGCCCTTAGAGCAGAGATAATGATCACAACATTAGTATTTGTAACACAGAATTGATTTTCCAACTTCACTAAATTAGTTGAAATATGTTATATGCTACAAATATTGAAGAATGACTGCTACAAGGGAATGTGGTCAGGTTTTACACATTCCACAGTACAGTAAATGTAAAAACAAGTTTCATTCATCCAAATAGTATTGCAACAACAACTGAGCTCTGAAGGATGGCTTTATTTGTTTTTATTTAAATAATAAATCTTTTTAATAATAGGTAGCATGTTTATTGTTTGCTGATGCAATTCAGTTCAATGTAAAAGTAATCCTTCCCTTCATTTTAAATACCAGAATATTAGATAAGAAAAACAAGTGAAAATTTAACAAGATTATATATTTGAATATTTTCATTTTTTACACTTGTGTGTAAATTATATGATGTTTTTGTTTGTTTTGATACTAATGCAAATGGGGGAAAATATTGCTGACCTTGATTGAAAAAGAATCATTGGGAAAAAAATACTTAGGAATTCTGACATTATTTTTTTGTAAAATCAGTAGATTATAGACAACCTCACAAAGTACATGAATCACTAAAAATTGTCTGAATAAACAATAATTTGATTGTTCCATGTATAGTTCAAATAGTACATTAATAACTTACAATAGACATCAATTTCTAGTACCATCTACCAATGGAAATATAACACTAAAATTATTTTTGATTAAAGCAAGCAAAATGGATGTATCTTTATAGTAATACCTGATTTGTCTTGGGTTTGGCAGTGAAATATAGTATTTTCTTGAAAATTGTTATCAAACCATAAAAAATAAGAATAAGAATAAGGAAAAACTAAAATGAGAGACATGCTGAATTGTTGCACCAGAGGAGAAAGCAGACCTCTTTAACAATTTATTTGCCTCCATTTTCTTGTGCAGGGACTGGGACTCCCGTAATAAGATTCAAGACAGACTCAGGAGAAACTCTGCCAGGCCTAGGGTTAGGGAGGACCAAGTTAGGAAACTTATGGAGGAGCTGGACATGTTCAAATCAGCAGGTCTAGATGCTCTCAACACCAGGGTGTTGAGGGAATTGGCAGGGGTTATCGCAGGGCACCTGGCATGGCTTTACGAGCACTCATGGTGCTCTGGCCAGGTGCCAGATGACTGGAAGAAGGCCAATGTGGTCCCTGTCTTTAAAAAAGGGAAGAGGGAGGACCCGGGCAACTATAGGTCCATTAGTCTTACTTCAATCCTGGGGAAACTCTTTGAGAACATTATCGAGGAGCACATCTGTGATGGGTCAGCAGCAGGAATGATGCTCAAGTGCAACCAGCGTGGTTTCATTAGGGGCAGGTCCTGTCAGACCAACCTGATTGTCTTCTATGATCAGGTTATAAAATCATTGGACGCAGATGTCTCGGTGCATGTAGTCTTTCTGGATTTCAGAAAGGCCTTTGGCACTGTCTCCCACCTTATTCTTATTAAAAAGCTAGACAAGTGTGGCATTGATGCCTACATAGTCAGATGAATTGCAAATTGGCTGAGGGGTCATACTCAGAGAGTGGTGGTGAACGGCTCATATTCAACCTGGAGGGAAGTGGGCAGTGGAGTCCCCCAGGGCTCGGTCTTTGGGCCTGCACTGTTCAATTTCTTTATTAGCATCTTAGACTGTGGGGTGAAAAGCACCCTGTTTACATTTGCAGACAACACCAAGATTTGAGGTGAGGTGGGCAGCTGATTTACTGGCTATTTTACAATAGCACTCCATGCCCCATCTTTGGGTTACTCTCTTTGTTTATTTTGCTTTGGAATTATTAAGAGCTTTCACCTGTATAGTCACACCTGTAATGTCAAAAACATGATAACTCCTTAAATAGAACTCCAGTACATCCCTGATATAGAGATTAAATAGTGCAGAATCTAGTTCTGGATATTTAAACCTGGGGTTAATTTCACTAGTTGTGTAGTTGACAATACCTTGTGTAAAGTGTATTTGTTTCACTGTGGACATATCTACATGAGACATTTAATGCAGAGTGGACTAATTATTTCCACAGTAAACATCTTGCATGTACACACGCAGCCTATTAGGCCACAGAAAATTAATAAACTCTACAGCAGGGTAGTGCTTGTAAATACTCTGCATCATTGCATGTGTTGACACTGACATGGCTGTCTGGGGCATGAATGTACTTCAGTGTGGGGGTTGCCTTCCTCAGGCAGCCCCTCCACAGTGTGTTGAGCCAGGTTGGACCAGCAAGTCCCAGCTGCACATTCAAATGGCATGCCTGGGAGCAATAAACTCCAGCACAACGTGCACTGGAGTTTATTGCAGAATTATAATAGCATATGTAGAAGTGCACATTATCCATCATTTTCTATTGTTTGCACAGATTCTCATACAGGAGTACTTGCAGTAAAAGTTAAGAACAAGAAAATGTGCTTGTAAAGTCATAACATTTGCATAGGAATTGGAAGCTTTTACATTTTTTTTAATTAAAAATATTTTTTATTTAATCAGTTTTTTATTTAATCAATTTTTAATTGATCAAATTTCAAACTGATGGCATCCTTTTGAAATAGGCTTCAGAAGTGGGGAAGGGGAAAGCAAAGGAATTTTGTTTCAGTGTTTCACTTAATAGGGTCTTTGGAAGTAGATCTTGCAAGTTCTGAGCATCTAGAAATGGTAAATTCAAAGTGCAGGGTCAAGCTTTAGACTTGTGGGCTGCGTCCAGATGACCATGGGCATTTGATTTCCTGGTGACTTTGCACCACCACTATTTGTCCCTAGGGATGCCTATGCCACTTGAACTTTGGCATGTGGCAAGTTACTCAAGATGGTTAAGTTACTCTGGATGGTTCCAGCAGCCTTACCTTGGTCCTGGGGGTATCCCAAGGCTGTAGCAGTGGTGATTCTGCCATGCAGAGCCTGGCTGGCAGCTGGAGTGTGTCTCTGGGTGACCGCACTCCCCTTTGAGTGGCACATGCTGTATGTGTATGTATATGTAATGCATACACACACACACACACACACATATATATGTATATGTGTGTGTGTGGATAAATATATACGAGTATATGTATGTATGCATGTATATATATGTATATATAATATTAAATAGTATTAAATACACACACACACACACACACATACATTATGGAATTAAAATAATGGGGGAAAAAAGGTCTGGCCTGAAAGCATTTATCCTGTTGGAAACAGAGAGGATACTGCTATTTGAATGAGTGTATTACTTTATAGGGTGTGTCCACACATGAAACCATGTGCACTTGCAGCAGCTCAAATGGAAGTGGTGCAAATTTGAGCCAGGGCCTTTTGCCTCAGCGCATGTGCTTGGACATGCACTTTGTTGCAGAGCAAATTGTGCTGCCGGTGCATGGAGGGTCCTGGCCCAGCCTCACGTGGCTTGCTAGTCCTGCTCTGCACCAGAGCAGATCATATAGCTCCAGGAGGCATGGCTCCTGTGAGTGCCTTCCAGAGCTGTGTGAACTGCTCCGGTACAAAGCCAGACTAGTGAGCTGCACTGGTCTGGGCCACATCCCTCCACATATCACCAGCTTCACCGCAGTTGCTCTGGTCACTTGATCCCTGCAGCCCTGGGGATATCCCTCCACCACTGCCCAACACCTCCCCCCCTGCAATATCTCCCTGTCACTCACCCACACCCATAAACCTCCCACTCCCATTCCCTAAATCACCTTAGACAGCACTGGGGGCAGCAGGAGCACCAAAGATATGTTCTGGCCAAAACCAGAGCATTTCTTCTAGAGGACTGAGTCCCATCCTGACTTGAGGCATGGTCTGGGATTATGCCTTGCTTTGCTGTTCTCTGAAGCAGTTTTTTTTGATCCTTGGTTTTGTTTTGGGGGTGGGTTTTGTTCTCATACGTGTTTATTGCCCTATCTCAAAGGGGTTTGAGATGGGGCAAGAAGCACATACACACTCATCTGGACATACCCACAGACTTTAAAGGGTGCAGAAAATGTAGCTGAAGAGACCTGCAGAAGTCATAATAATGAAAGGTAATTAGAAGTACTGGTTTGTGAGGGAGAAGGAAGGTAGAAACAACTGCTTTTATTATGACCTACATCTTGAAGCATCCACTATGAAGTTACAAGATAAATAAATGCATACCTGACCACAATAGACTTAACTTCTGCTCAATGGTGAGAAGAGCAAAAACTCTTTGTGTATATGTGTATAACACATATGAAAGGATGAGCCATGGCAGGGATTGTCGAGGCAACCTTTTGAGCTGCATTTATAGATAATTCAACTTTTATGGTCGAATAGATACAATCATATTTTATGTTTTTCCTTGCTTAGTTTTTTCTACCTCTGAATTTTTTTGGATAAAAGTTCTTTACTTTTAGCTTCTACTTTAAAAAAATTATAAAAATTAAGTTGTAAGCCTTTTTATTGAAATAACAGAAAAATCTTAAAAACAAATAAATTATGATGGAATTATAGCAATTATAAGTTTTAAAATATAACACCAGATCTGCACCGTACTGCACCGTACTCTAGTGTCACACCCCAGCACTGCACCCCAGCTTCCAGACCCGTGTTCCTGCCTACTGCCCCCAGCACCTACTGCTGAGCCATTGCTGGGGGACAGCCTGGGGAGGGAGCCTGCACTGTCTGCAGGCCCTCCCCCACCACCATTACCAGCACCTAAGGATACCTCGCCTGCCCCAGGTGCTTCAGCAGGCCACCCCCCCACTTTCACCTTCAATGTACCTTCACCTGAAACATGCCTTGGGTGACTTCCCCAGACAGCTACTACCGCTGCTGCTGCTTCTACTTCCACCTGCACTGCCATTGCCCCCCGCACCATACTACCTTGCACTGCACCTACGCTGGATTCCTTCCATAATTGACATTTGCTCCTGTACTCCCTCATAACTGCTTCACCATGCCTGATCTTTTGTCTTGTTTCCTGCCTACTGCCCTGCCTCTGGGTCCCTGGTTGAAGGCTTAAGGAGCTCCTAGACTGCATTTCAACAAGACAGAGCCCCTTCACCACTCCAGCCATCCTTTCCACCTGCTTCACCAGCTTCCCGTGTGTGCTTTACCCTTGTGTGCTGAGTCCTGTGCACCCCCCCCATCCCTGTTGCTTGTTGGGTGGCCATCTTGAGTCTCCCCACCCCTTATATGTGCCCCCCCCACATCCCTGGTTTCCTGTGGAACTGTAGCTTCCCCATAGCCTCCTTCCCCTGTAGCCTACCTGGTTTCCTGTGAGGCTGTAGCTCAGTGTGTTTCAGTCCCCTACCCCTCCCTGCACTGCCCCAGCCTGCCCTCATTGGATTCACTACCCTGTTTTGTGCTTTTGTTCTTGGTTTCCCTCTCCCTTATACTGAGTGATGGCAGGTAAGGTGCCTTCTCAGGGGCTGGATTCCCCTACAGAGATTCCTGCAGCCCCTGCCATGGGGGCAGGCTCCAGCCAGGCCCTGGGGAGAGGCACTTGCCCCTACAGCCCCCTCCACAGAGGTAGAGATCAACCAGCCCCTACAGGGGGTAGATAAACTTGGCCTGCTGAGCTAGCATGCACCTTTGGGCAGGAGCTGCACATCCTGGGCCTGTCCAAAGGTGTGCTAGGGAGCCATGCCAAGCCAAGTTGCATTGGGTCTGCCCAGGTCCATTCTCCCTGCACAGACCATAGATCTGACAGCACTGCTGCTGGCACGACCCAGCTAGTGCCATAGCAGGTGAGGGGGGTGGGCATGTTGCAGGCCCCTGCAAACCCTTCCCCCACACACACCTCACACCACTGCCACATACCCCCTGCCACTCTCCACACTACTTCATCACTCCCCACACACATACCCACCCACACACCCCACACCACACAACCCCTTCTGCCGCAGCCTTGCCCCACATGCAAAGGGTGCATGCTGGGGCAACAGAAGCACTGTACATATGCTCTGACCAGATACCAGAACGTCCCTGGAGGACCCAGTGCCGGTTCTGGACCATGCCCTGCCCTGCGTTTTATTCAGTGGGGAGGGAGGTGATGCATGGATTTCCAGGTATGAAATTTAAAGTCAATGCTGCAAATGTACAGTGTGGGGAATTTTTTTTTGTTCCTAGTGTGCACCTTGCAGCATTACAAACTGCTTTGAGGTGTTGCAAGAGGCATGTGTAGGCTCATCTGGATGCATACTATAAGTATTAAACTAGGCATAACTTATCTATTGTTTTTTAGAGACAATAAAATCCTATTGTGAATTAACAAGAAACAAAATACAATATTTTGAAATATAAAGAAAACTTTCTATCTAGTAGGCTGAACAACTGTTGTTTAATGCCCTTGAATCATTTTATAGTAAAGCTGAATACATATCACCTACATATCCTTATTCTGTCATATACTATGAAGTCTACACAATTGTGAAAGGTTAACATTATATGCTTTACCATAAATTATTAAATTTATTCTCTAACCTGCCATACTCATCAAATGACAACTGATTTTTATTTGAATATAATAATTAGAATGTTTGCAGAGAAAAGAAAAACAAATTATTCACTTTGAAATATGCCACACCATAATATTATGCATTCTATATAAACACACATCCTAGCTTGTGCACACATACACACTCAGGCATAATATGCTCATTTTTCTATGTTTTCTTAATTGTTTTGCAACAGATTTACCCTTAACCATTCCCTGGCTCAAGGATCAAGGATCCTGTTTTTCTTTGTTTAAAAATTCCAAATACCGATTAACCCCCCCATCTGCATTTTTTCCATGAATAAAATGAAGTTCCCCTGTATATGAATATGTATAATATGTATTATAGAGATAGGTATAGATATAGCTTTATATGTAGATCTATATATATCATTTTATAGCTAGATAGATATAGTAGGCCTGTGCAAAGCAGCTAGTATTTGCTTCAGATTTGGCTGATTCAGGGGACAGTGATTTGATTCAGAGATTTGAATCACTATCCCAAATCAATTCAGCCAAATCTAATTCAGAGATTCGGCAGCTGCTGAATCTCCAAATCAGCTAGGCCCATCCCCTCTCCCACCAGCCCAGCAATAGCTGACCTGCCTGCTCCAGCTCCCAGCATTTTAAAAAAAAAATAGCCCAGAATCAGTGAGTGCTGCTAGGTGCAGGGCCATCCCTGCTGCCCCCCACTGCTATGTGGGGAGTCTCTGCATGAGCCCTCCTGAGCCCCTCTCTTCCCAGAACTTTTCTCCATTTTTTTGTCTTAAGTGGCCAGAGCTTCACTGGGCAGGGCAGCCATGGCAGGGCTGGAGGAGTGGGGAGAAATCGGTGGGGGGGGCTTATACAGAGACCCCCATGCAGCATGGGTCAGTGGAGGGCAGCAGGAAGCATCCCCCCCTCAGCTGCACCCAGTAAGCACTGGGGATTTTCTTTAAAGGGCCAGGAGCTGGGGTGGACAGAGCAGCCATGGTGGGGCTGAGAGAGCAGGTAGTGGATGGGGCCTGGTGGGGGTCACTCCCATGGTTCCCTTTCCCTCCCCCAGATCCCTCTTTCCCACCCCCTACTTTCTAGCTCCAAGTCCAGCTGCAGCTCCCTGCTGCAGCCACCAGGGACTGTCTGAATCATTGAAGTTCTCTGAATAATTTCTGAAGATTTGGAGAACTTTGAATCGATTCAGACCTTTTAATTGGTCCCCTGATTTGATTCAGATTCAGAAATTTGGACATCAAATCAGGTCAAATCTCCTCCAAATTGAAGCACCACCTGAAGCTTTGCACAACTCTATTATATAGCAGTTTAGAAGCCTATCACTGCCTCAAGCATTATAATAAAAGTCATTTCTGACTCCCAACCTGCAGCACTCTTGGCCCCGCCAATGCCATTCACTTCCAGGGGTATATCGTGGCCAGGAGGCTTTGTGCAATGCAACAGTCTCAGCCCAGGCTGATGTGGTGCCACTGCAGGGCTGCTACAGATACATAATGCAATGGGGAGCACCCATGCAAGGTATGGTCCAAGGGAGCTCATTGATCACCCTGGTAAGGAGCATGAGCATGTGAACCCTGTTAGTGTGCCTTGTGAGCTATTGGGCCCACAGCTACTTAGAACCCTGATCTATTATATACGGCCCCGCTGAAGCATGTGCACTATGCAAATGCTGGAGAGCCACGCCAAACTGATATGATTTCCTCTTTTTGGTAAAGTGCTGTTTGTTTGTTTTTTCCACATCTGTCACTATGACACCTAAGATAGAGAAGCCTAAAGTACTTTTCTGGTTTTTACCCACTGGGTGAGTCTATACAAAATGCTTTACTGCATAGTAGCATAATTAATTAGGCAGTAGGCATAGCAACCTGCCCAGAGCTTTCAGGTACTGTGGGCCATCACCTGGGCATGTGGCTCCTAGTCCCATGCCATGCCCCTGTACTGCCAAGGCCCAGCAGCATAGAGATAGCTACACAGATAGCCTGGAGAGCTGGCATGGGAGCCCCGGTGGCATTATTGCTAACACCATACATTAGAGCTGTGTGCAGCTTTGGTTGCTGATATGATTTGGCAGAGATTCAGCCTGATTCGGTGGCTGAATCTCCTAAACCAAAATGAATGGAGACCCTTCTTCTGAATAGAATCAAAGCCCTCTGAATCAATTCAGAAAGATTTGATGATTTAGCCATAGACACAATTTTAAATGTTTTTTCTACATACCTCAAGTAACCAGGCAGCTTGTGAATGCTGAGATGCTGGGGTGGATAGAGTATCCCATAGAAGCATGGCAGGGCGGGAGGTGGGGTGTCCCCAGCATGCTCAGCAACAGATCCAGAAGTGGACTGGAAGCACTTCTAATCCACTTCTGGGTGCACCAGTGTGTGCACAGTTTCCCTCCCTCCACCCCCTGCACCTCAATGACTGTTGTCCTGGGTCTGGAGCGAAAGCTGCCTGTGCCAGGAGACTATTAGATGCTTTTATCCTTGGGCAAAGTCTACCAGATTCTTTGAGGCATGCACACCCTCAGGGACACAGCCAGGGTGCTGGCTGCCTGCCTTTAGGTTCTGCCTCTCGGTGCCCTCACCCCACGGTTCCCCAAGCCAACAGGGAACACACACAAACCACATTGTAAATAGTTTGCATGTGGTAGAGGGTGTTTTATTGTTGGTGGGTAAGGTGGGTGGTAGAAGGGCTCTGATGTTGGGGAGGGAGAGGGTGTCTGTTTGTTGTGAGGGCAATGAAGTATTTTTCTGACTACTGTCTGCAGTAAGCATGGTGCAGGGGTGGGTGGTGGGGTAGGGGTTCATGGGTAGCTTACCAAGTGGGCTGCTATGAGGAGTACAGAAAGACCTGGTTGGCCAGTGCATCTTGTACCAGTACCTTGGCCCCTAGTGGTGGATATGCAGCTCAGCCAGGTCCTCTGGGGGAGGGCCCATCAATTTCACTGCTACTGCAGTTGGTGGCCCTGCTGCTATGCCTCCTTCACCCAGACCTCATGAAACAGCTCCCCCTGTGCTGGTAGATGTTGTGCAGCATGCAGCATGTGACAATGACCCAGGGGATTTTGTCCTCAGTGAACTTAAGACAGGCTGCAAGCATGCACCAGTTCCTTGAGGTGGCCAAAGGTGCACTCCACCAGGGTGTGGATCTGGCAGGGATCTAGCATGTAGGGCCTCATGATCCATGGGAGAAGCAGATAGGTAGTGTCCCCAGTGAGGAGAGGCAGGACCACCATGGTGCCCAGTTGCAAGTCCAGCACTCCCAGTGCAAAGTGTTTACTCTGCAGCAGGGCTGGGAGGGCAGAGTTCTGAAATATGCAGGCATCATGGACTACTGCCTGCCCAGCCGACACTCACTTTGGTGATGGTGCTGCAGTGATCGATGACCTGGAGCACAGAGTGCTGGCTGTAGTAGGAGCAGTCACCATAGGACAGGCAGGTGATGGGGATATGGGGCCTGTCCAGGGCCCTGATGCACTGAGATGCATGAGCATGGAACCACACCACCACCACCAGGGGGTCATGCACACTGAAGAGGCGGCCCACATACCAGAGGCTGGCAGGTATAGCCATCTTGAGCAGGGTGATGGCCATCTGGGTGTCTGGAAGGAGCAGCTACTAATATAGTGATGTCCTGTTATTCCAGGTGTGGGAAGAGCTTGCTCGAAGAGGTCCAGGAAGGTGACCAGGGTCATGCAGAACACCTCCATCTACTGGTCATCATCTCAGATGTGCTGGTCAACATGCAGTCACCTGTTCTGACTGGCCTAGCAGGTCCAGAGGTGGTGGGCTGAAGGCACAGGAGGGCAAGGGCAGCCCTGGTAGTGGCATCCTAAAGCCTGTCTTTGGCACCCCTGCTGGGGTCCATGTAGCAGGACTGGGACCAGGTAGCTACTGCACAACAGTGGCATGGTGAGGCCAAGGGCCAGCCTGGTGCCAGAAGGAGCCCAGGGTGCTGGGCATCACTGTCAAGGGAAGAGGCCGGAACAGCCGTGGCATGGGGAGGCAGAGGCAGAGGATGTGGCACTAGAGTTTCTGCAGGCTGCCCCTGTGCTATGCATGCTGCTCATGGCCAGAAACATAGCTGGCCAGGGAGTAGGGATGGGGCTGGCTTTTAAAGCTGGCCTCCAGCCACCAGCAACTGCAGCCAGAGCCTCTAGTTCCCCTGGTGGTGGCAAGGGCATATTGCAGTGCCCCAGGAAATGGGAGCATTTTTCTACCATGTCCCTGTATGTATAGACACCTTCCCAGCAGTGTTTACTTGCAAGTAGTTTGCTTGCAAAAAGCTGGTCCTGCAGCACATGCACATGTAGGCATATCCAAAGTGACATCATTTCATATTCCCAGAGAAAAATCTTTAATAATAATTAGGTAAGGACTGCAAAACTGCATAGAAAGTACAGTGATGTGTAACGTAGGTAAAGGAGGGGAATGCAAGAAGACTGTTTCTTAATTTCCTTGAATAGCTGCATAAGGTCCTAGAAGAAATTTGCTGTGAATTTTCTCTGATGATTAGGAAAAATGCCTAGATAATATTGATGTTGTACCACAGTGTCATGTCAATATAACCAGACTCAGCTGACTATAATCATTATACCCAAGTCTAAGAAAACATGAGAGAAAATTACTCTTCACTTTTGCAGGAACTTTCATGAAAGCTGTGGCTTGAGCTGGCCCAAGCCCCTTTTGAGAGAGCCTGCCTCCAGTTTCCTAGTACAGGCAGAATGAACGTCTTTTCACCTCCCCCTGCCACCTCCTACTGTGAGTATTGTGCTTGAAGGTACAATTTAGCCTATAGAGTTTAATTGAATTTAGCATGACTAAATGACTGAAAGTATGTTCTTTTCAATGTTTAATTTAAAAAGGTAGGGAAAACATATATTGATTTAAAATTAGATTAGCCTATAAGATTTACAACTTCCTGTGTTCAGCTGTTACAATGGAGTCCTGTTTATTTGCTACGTGTTATATTAAAAGATAATGGGAAATTTATCTTGATACTATTTTACTGTTATCACGCTCCATAATTATTTGAATTTAATTTAAAAAAATCCAAAACAAACAAACAAAAATGCTTTATGAGCTAAGTCTAGTTATATGTCTAAGATTCATATATATGGTGAAACCAAAGCAAATCATGACTGTTGGACTAAGTCACTGCTTCCCTGAATAAAACTCAGGAAAGAAACTTCTTTGCTTTCCCTTCATTCTGAATCATATTCAAAAGACATTCAGACTGTGTATGAGAGGTCTGGGTATATATTTCATAATTTCTTTGTCCTATCACAAGTTCAAATTATATCTGGATATGGACAAATTAAAGCAACACAACAGAGTATATGGAACTACAGGTGAATACCACTAAAGAAATTGTAGAAATAAAGCTAGCCAGAGATGACTTCTCTCCCTTTTCTATCTAGAGGTGGCAGTGAGATACATTTCTCTAAACCATATGTTTTACTTAAATAATATATTAAAGAAAAGGTATATTGTTTAGGAAGCAATTGCAGCTTGAAACAACATGCAGATGTATTAAAATTGATCATTTTAGTAAAAAATAGAAATATAAATAACAACAATTTTCAAGTTGTCATTCAAGTCATGCTTGCGTATTGAAATCTGAAAGATAATATATTCATATTCTGTATAGGGACCAATTATAGCATGTATTTGCCAGTAGAAAGATTTGGGGCAACAGATTTAGAATTAGGCATCGGCTATTCTAGGTAAGTTTTAGAATATTTAGAATAAAGCCATTATAAAAACAATCAACCAGCAGTAATATTCCTTATAATTATAATGAGTGCATTTTGTACATTTATCTGAAAATGAGTTTTCACTTTACTTATTCAAATATTTGAAGATATGCTGCTTCCTTACTAAAGCCTTTATGCATGTTCCTACTTATATGTAGTGTTCATAATCAATTTACACAGAGTAATACTGAATATTCATAATTTATTTATCTCCCCCCTCCTGTTTTTTCTTTATCATTGTATTTGATTTTAAAATGTTTTGAAATGTTATGTCTTCAGCTTCTGTAAAGATTAACTTTTTCACCTATGTGACTGAATTGTGTGCACACAGAACTAAAACTAGAACCAGTGGTCTACAGGAAACTGTTCTACTTGGCAGGTGAATATGAAGCCTTCCCCTGGGTAAGCTTGTAAACACCATTTGAATCTTGCCTTATCTAAAGGCCATTCTTTGCTTATCTTACAAGGCTTATTTGAGGAGGAAAAGTTTCTGAAACTGATATGCCAGGTAAATGTGACAAATGTAAGCATCAAAGTTGAAATCTTGACAAGTATAGACAAGCAAAGTCATCCAGAAAAAGCACAGGACAGTGTCACTACTTGTTTCTATAACTTTCCTCTCAAGAGATACATAGGGCATTTCTGCTTGTGATAACTCACATTACTGCGAGGAAAAGGCCAGAACAACAGATAATTTGTCAAAGCCTGTACACTTCTGCTTTGAATCGAATGAAAAATAGGGAATAAAAATATATGGAAAGAAACCAATTTGCCAAAATGATCTATACAGGATTAAGAAGAATCTTATTTTTATGCAGTCTTGAAAAATAAGGTATATAAGTAAAGATAAGGTATATCCAGTTTGGAAGATAGTTCAAAAGCTACAACAGCAAAAAAGTAAAGCTATTATGACTTGTATATTGACATTTTTGGTTCATATATCTTGGTTCATCAGGTTCTATTTGGCATGGCTAAATAAAGCATGCAGACCAAGAAATTTCCAGAAGGATTCAGCTAGGATCATCTCATAGCTCAGCACCCTATGGAGTTGGCAGAGAGAGATTCTGAAAGAAAATAAATGTATCTATTGTGTGAATTACCCAACATCTATGAGCAGTATATGGTTCACTGACTAACTTATCACTGTGGGAAAAGAATCCATTTGTAGGCTATAAATTACTAATCTGAAACTTCCATACTGGTAGCTTTTAATGTTCTTTATTTCAGGAAAGCTGGCAAAGGATTCCAAGGTGCTGCATCTTCTTTTACTGCAAAATACATGTTCCAATTTAGGAACGTTGAAGACTAGTGAAAATCAATTTCTCCTACGATATGTCTATGTAAAAGCAATTCAGAGGGCTACATTCACAGGTTGCAATCATTCTTATATTTTCTGGTATTCATGGTAAGAAGAGGTAGATAAGGTAGAATGATCTCAGAACAGAAAGACAATTGAAAGCATCACATTTTTTATTTCATATTCTATATTCTCCAAAAATATAATTTGCCATGTTTCCAATCTTTATTTATCTGGGGCCAAATCCAGTTTCTACTAAAGCAAAAAGAAAAGCTATCATTGATTTCAGTGGTAGTTTGAACAGGTAATAAATCATTCTATCATCACATTTAGCCCTGATTTAAGCAGATTGAAATCAGTGGTGTTATAGTCGGGAAGAATTCAATGCCATATCTGGCAAACAAGTTTATGAATATGCAAAATTTGTGCAATGTAGTCCAGAACAATTCAAGAACTTTAGGCACAAACATTTTGGACACTCTCACACTTAGTGCTAACTATAGGTATTTTATGTAAAACTTTTTTTGTAGAAGAAAATTTAAATTTGCTAAATATTTTAGGACATTTAATCCCTTATGCAGAAATCTTATAGTAAAATGTATATGATGGCCATGTTGCAAAAGAAAAAACAAAAAACTGTTACATTGAGTCTGGAATGGTTTCATTTATTGATTGTGTATTGATCAAAGCTATTTTTGAATATGAATCAAATCTGATGAATATTTTTGCTTGAAAAAAAATTTTTTTGGAAAAACTGAAATGTTTAATTTCATCCATTTTTGTGGCTTAAGACTGGAGAATTAATTTTGTAGTAGTCCAAAAGCCAGCTGCTACATTTATAGTTGTAGAGACAAAAACGCATAATTAATTTCTGCTGACAGACCTAGTTACTTGTACTTTATCATGTCCATCTTCTTTCTCTCCTGAGGATGGAGATTTTGATCATCAGAAATGTGAAAGCAACAGCTGAGACTATCAAAGTGACCAACAAATCCCAATCACAATTATTTGTAAACACCATATGGTTTATAAAACAAAGAAAGAAAATGCATGTAAAGACGCACAAAAGTGTGAGAGATCAGGCACACCCGCAAAGTAAATTACAATCCCTTGCTCTTTGTATGGACTTGGTAATCTCCTTTATTTCTTGCTATGACTTTGATGGAAAAAAGTACAAAGATAAACACAGTCCTGAGCGATGAGGTTAGTATCTTATATGCAGTTCAGAAAACTGACTCTTCTTCACAGGGCTCCATCATACCCTGCTCTTAGTACAACTGATGTTACGGTTTCATATTTATGTTTCCCCTAGGGTATTAATTCTCTCAAAATAACTTGTTCTGACTCACTCAGGACACTCTCATTCCTGGTTGCTTGCCCTTTTCTTCCCTGCATAGGTCCCAAGCAGGCGGTTTCTCCATTTACTCCTGTCCTTATCAAACAGTATCTAAATATGAGAGGTTGCATCACCTGGCTTATCACCCCAATCAGTTTTATCTTTCTTTTCCTAGGTTCCTTCAAATGGACTCAGCGTCCACTGGAATCAGACTCACGGACACAACTGTCTCTGCTGCTTTGTCTCTCTGGTTTCATAAATAAGTCTCTTTTTGGGATTCTTCTTCCAGTCCCCTTTCTCGGCAATAAGCCGTCACCAACCCACGTCCCCACAGATCTCCTCCTGGGCATTCTTCTTCTCTTTTTGGGACTCACCTATATGACAGTTCCGCTTCAATTCATCCTGGCTGTCTGCTGTAACCCCACAGCTCCTTTCTTGCTGCTCTACTTGCTCTCGCAGCTCCTTGTTTTTGTTTTTATCTCTATTCTCCCAGGTTCTTTGCCTAGGTAAGTTCCCTTTTCCCTTCTGTAACAGGGTGAAGAAGGAAACCCTGTTACTTGGTCAATGAAGGGGGTCACAGAAAGGTCAAAGGAACTCATTCTCCCAAGGGAGAAAGAAGTTAGACAAATGGCAAGGTTGATAGCTGACTCGGCCCAGCACACACTGAGAGGAAGTAAAGAAGATTAAAGCAGATGCAACTGCTGACCATATTAAAAAGCAGGCACCCAAAGAAAGAGCTTTGCCAACAGGGCATCTGTAGAGACAAGGAGACCACAGAGGATGATGAGACAAAGTAAGACTATGTAAGACTCAGAGAACCATGAAACTCTTGCAGACTGGTAAGAAGCGGGGGTACTTACCCAAGGGGTTGAAGGCAGCAAGGACTTCCAAAGACAGGTCTGGGGAACCTATACATAGAAAATTGTAAAGAGATTAGAAGTGTCACATGAGCATGAGGAAGCACTGGCAACCTATCTGCACAGTGAAGGAACCATGTCTTGGCTAGGGATCTGCAAGCTCAGTTTGTTATCATTTTATAATCATTATGCAATAAATGAAATATTCTGTTAACATCTAGCTGGGTAGTCAATGATTATATATCTCAGTTAGAGAATAATTCTTATTCTTTTCCCATCTAGGTCATGGCAGGAAAGCTCTGAGTGAGGCCAGGGAGTCCTACACTCCCCACCCCACACCTTCACTCCCTCAGAGTTCCATGACAGGGCAAGCTTGCTGCCCTTTCACAATGAGAAACAAGGTTAAGAAACTCTTATTCCCATGAGGACCCAGCTATATAAAACTGTTACCTGTTTTTAGGATTAATTTATCATGGTCAAAGATTAATGTGCAGATAGTTGTTAGGCTCTATAAATGGTTACATTTGCCTATGCAGGAAGGTATGTGGGGGACAGGCAGAACCCTTGCAAGTAGAAACTTTTCTGTTACTATTACTTTCAATAGAGTACTTTTTTTCTGGCTATTACAATTAATAGTAATATTTTTTTATATTCTATTAATAGACTTCATTTCATTGTTGAAGCTAAATTCAATAGCAACACTGGGGCTAGGGACACAAATTACACAAAAAATCTGTATGAGTGATTGGAAACTGGTTAAAATCTGTAACAGAAAAGAATTTCAGTGCACATAAACTACTTTAAAAATGCCAACGTGGGTTTAAGATAAACATGGCTGAATATAGACTTAACTGATTTAGATTAAATTGGTTTATTGAATTTCTGTTTCAGATCCCGTCCAGATTCAAATTAATTCACCATCCCCCAGCATCCTAGCAAAGCTCCATCTTGCCAGGTGGGTGGGCTAGGCTTGGCCAAAGCTGTCTGCTTCAGCCAAGCAAAGAGGCATGCTTTAGCACCCACTGACTTCTGGCCTGAGCCACAGCAGGAATGTGGCTGCATTTCTGGAATCAAAATGAATGTCTGTTCACTTGTTTATCAGTTCAATTTAAACAGCTTAGACAAACATGCAAAGATTGAATCAGAGGAAGGAAACCAAAATAGCCACTACTGCCCAGCACTGTCCTGTGTGTTGTGGCTGCCCAGGATGCAGAGATACTCTGTTATAAAACTTCTGACTGATTTGCGCTCTAATAATTTTTTTTGTGTGCTCCTTAAGACTAGGAAAGCTCATTACTATTTTTCATGTGCAGGGGTATTTCTCAACTTAAAAAAAAAAGTTGTGCATTTCAAAGTATATGTGATGATAAGACTCTAAAACAAAACCACTTACAACTAGCCAACTGTTTTTCACTTTTCCTTCTCAGTCAATGTGCTGCAGGGCCTTCAAGCCTGGAATCCATACAATACTTTTAAAAGGACCAATGCATAACCAGAATACTGTTTGTATTATAGTCCAGAGAACACGGAGTAGTCATTGTTCAGGGTTAGTACAGTATTTTCTGGATAATTCTCAGTGCAAAAGAATCGGATTGTGTTTTTTTTTTCCAGAACACAACACTAGCAGAGTCACTAGGGGTATTTATACACAAGCAGTGAGGGTCCTCTGACTTGCTGTAATTACAGCATTTTGGAGCAGACTTGATTAATCAAGTCTGCTGGAACATGGTAATTACTGCATTCCAGCAGCGTCCAGCATCTCATGTATCAACATCCCCACATTTAAAAATGGTGGTAGGGTGTCTTATCCAAAGCTCATTCAACAAGTTTTAGATAGAGTGCCCCCACTGCCTTTTTTAAGCATGGGGACACTGATGCATAAGATGCTTTGAGCACTTTAATTAGAGCGATTCTCAGAGATCTGCTCCGATTTAAGCCCCCCCTGAGCATGTGTATAAATGTCCAGCAATTCTGCTATCTTCTGTCAGTTTCTGAAATCTAACAAGAAATAAATTGTGACTTTGTTGTTGTTGTTGTTGTTTCTCTTATATAGAGGAGTATAGGTATATGTACATACTATGATATACAACAACATACACACACATACATACACACACACACACACACGTAATGCTGAAGTCTTGAATAAGTTGGATCAGGATTGCTATTAACTAGTGCTGAGGCTTTTGAATTGTTAACATTATGGCCCTAGTAAGTCCCCTGGTATCTTCTCAGATGTATGGGATCTGGGACTCAAATAACTTGGCATAAACTATGATAAGGACCTCATAGAACTTATTCTATCAGAACGTTATGTGGGAGAAAAACGAAATCATGAGAAAATTAAATCTGAAACAAAACATCCCATTATTTCCAAAGTTCCATGAACAAAGTTATTTCACAGTGTTTCATTTTAAAACAAATTTGGTGTCAATGAAATAATGTGTTAACTAGTTTCACAAATTCTGAAAATGAAAAATGCCTTTATTTAAAAAAAAAGTTTAATAACGTTCACTTTGATCTGACAAAAAAGAAAATCTCTAGCTATGACTCACAACACACTGCATTCCAAGTCTAAAGGCCTTTTTATGAAGACCTTAGAGTGCAACATAATCATGCTTGGAATAGAAAGATGGTTATGATCATAGATCTTTAATGAGTATTCACTCCTCTCTCTCTCTCTGTCTGTCTGTCTTATATTCCGCAGATTTTTTTTTAATGGATTCTGTTCCATTTGTAGACAACAACATAAAGTTTTGTTTTCCAGCAAAAATTATTAGCTTCTGTGTTATTAGTGTAACACCCACATATACTTGTGCTTTGTAATACAGAGTATGTGTCTTTGGTTGCTGTGTATTGTGTGGTTTTTTTTTTTCCTTTTTCTTCCATTTCATCTATGGCCACATGGAAAGCTGGAGCCGTGTATCTGAATTAGATATGTAAAATCCTCTTGCCTGGTTGGCCAAGAGGAGCATGGCCTTCTCCAGGCAGATTGGTTGAGAGAGAGAATGAAGTGTGGCATGCCTTCACTGGACAAGGCAAAAGTAATGTCATGCTAAGGTTAGTTATGCTTGTATATAGGGCTGTAAGAAGATTCGCCCCCCCGATACGATTTGGCCTGATTTGGTATCTGAATCTTGGAATCTGAATTGAATCAGGTGACCCTTTAATCTCTCCAAATCAAATTGCACTCTCCCGCTTGGTGACTGGTGCTTCCTGAGTCTGGGAGGGCACCCGGGGTTCCCCACAGCCAACCACTAAACCAGAGGGCACGGGGGGTAGCACATTCCCCAGTGGACCCCCAGTAGTTTGATCTGCAAACTGTTTTGCAGATCAAAATCCACAAAGCCCATTTTCTTCCAATCCAAGCTAATATCCAATCTTGGACATTAACTTGTGTTATGTCAGTTAGATAATTTCTGTTGCCAAACATTTTGGGCTTCCTTCTAGAAATCGAATTATTAAGTATTTTTTCCTTCAAAATATGAACAAGTGGAAAGGGGATTGTATACATTACTTAGTAGAACAAATGGAAAAATATCTCACTAACTTCAATGGAATTTGGATCAGGCAATAAAGAGTGAATGAAGGAACAGTGAAACAGAAGTACAACTATTTAGAAAAGGCAAAGAAAGGGGACAGTTCACAAGAGAAAGAGACGATCGAATGACTAATTCTGAAGATTATAAAGCTAAAATAAAATTTAGGCCCTATATTTTGAGAACTATAAAATGGAAAAGAGATAAGAGCAGTAAAATATTATAAAATATAACGTTAAGAAATAATACAAACCTGCAAATAAATTATGAAATTAATAAAGTCATGCCTATAGCATTTGACTTAGAGAAACACTTTTAAACATGTGATTTAGCCCTGACTTTGCTGTTTCAGTCTTTAATGTGATTTTGTACTTCAAATTGATAAAAAGAATTAAAGTAATTCTTTCACTCACTGAAACATACTATACCCAACTAGAATTATTCTAAATTTTCTATCTACTTGTATATTCTATTGATACAGCTGTCAACAAAATATAAAAGTTAGGTTGTTTTTTTTTATTTTAGTATATTAAAATACTGAGGTTTAAGTACTGCATTTCAATGAGAAGCAGCTACAATTTATGGAATTAATTCAAAAACTTGAATAAATTGTAAGAGAGAGGCAAATTATCAGTTTCTGCTTTTCATTTTTCAGATACAATTTTCCTTGTATTTATGTAAATGGATTGTGCTATTCTATAGAAATTCTATTTCTTACCATTCGATATACAGCATTACCTGGGATATGATATATGTGATGTAACTCATTAATGGCTTATTCAATATTATGGGTCACTGATGAGCTGAATTCTATATCCCTTTACCAGTTTGTCTGTCCTTACAAACCATATTGTACCATTGATTTTTGACAGAACTCATCACTGAATCCAACAGAGAGTTGTGCTTAAAAATCAATGGCACAATATGACCCCTAAGTATTCTATTTGATTCTATACCAAAGATGGACTAAACAGATTCAAAAATGTGAAAACTACATGAGCATGTGGAGTTTAAAAAAGCAAAACAAAACCTCACTCACATCCTGTCTTGAACTGATGATTCCAGTGAATTTGAAATAAGAAAAAGGAGAAGCAGACTCTATATGGCTTATACGTGGGACTGCAAGAAGAGACATGTAAACAGTTTTTCTTTAATGGTCCATGCAAGAGATAGGTAGAATTACAGTTTCTGCAAACTGAGCATGTCTGCACGAGACACTTTACTGCACAGTAGACTAATCTACTGAAGGCATAACCCTGTAACTATACACAGCAGCCACTGTGCAGTAAATTAGGCTAATGAATGGTTTTCTACTATCTGTAAATACAGGTAGATTAACTGTGCACTAGCTACTGTGCAGTAGTGCATGTGTAAGAAGCTGACCAGGGTGGTCAGACCAAGCAGCAAGAAGAGAAACTGTAATGTCCTCCAATGGCTGTTTCCCAAGCCAATGCCCCAATAGCTCAATCAGAGAAATGTCCCCTCTCCTGATCAGGGTGTGGTGCTGGGAAATATCTCCTGGAGAAGGGGACAGTTTACCAACTCCATGCCCTGATCTGCTGATTGGGTTGCAGTGCTGAGAGGCAGCTGCCCCAATGGCAGGACAGCTCCCTGTGTCCCCTGGAGCCCAGGTCTGACCTTAGTGCTTCTGCCAGGCTGAGGCTGGCACCTGGGGGATCCTGGAGCTCCCTCTGGCTGCTGTAGGGAGGCAAAGCAGGGCAGGAGTAGCCATGCACTGAAGTGCTTCCATCTAAAGCAAATTTGCTCCCAACAGGCACACATGTAGACGTGTTCCTGGGAAAAGCTTACTGTGTGGTATTTTATTGAGCAGTAAGCTTACAGCACATTAATAGCATGTGTAGACATGCCCACTGTGGAGGACTTAAAAGTGTTCAATTTCTGCACCTCTGAGAACACGTATCAATCATAAGCAAAAAACAAATGAGGAAGGATTATTCTACCTATGTCACCCTGTATGAGAAGATACTTGTTATAATGAAATGTCTTGTTAAAGGATGCAATAGAAAGTAAATGGAGGACCAGACAGAAGGGCCAGACACATAAAAAGGTGCATCAAAAGTGGTAAGAAAACAATGGTCTATTTAATGAAACAACTTGTTAAAAGACATACGTTGCTAATAAGGTAATGGATAGAAGTCTAGTGGAATTCAAATTCATTGAAGAGAATATGATATTCTATGTGGGGGCTGGAGATACATACCATATCACTGTATACCCCCTAGACTCATGGTAGGCTGATGATCTAGGTGGACCTAGACAGATTAATTAAATGGGCTGACCAGAACTAAATGCTGTTCAACCCTGAGAAGTGTAAAGTTCTCCATCTGGGGAGGAAAAATCCACAACAAACTTACAGTTCTGGTGGTGCTTCACTAGCTAGCACCAGGTCTGAAAGGGACCTGGGGCTCATAACTGACCATAAAATGAGTATGAGCCATCAGTGTGATGCTATAGTTAGCAGAACAAACAATTTTCTGTCATGCATCAACCAGTGCAACTCAACCAAAACTAAGGAAGTTATTCTTCCTCTCTACTTGGCATTGGCGAGGCCACAGCTGGAGTGCTGAATCCAGTTCTGAGCACCACACTTCAAGAAGGATTTGGAAAAGCTTGAGAGAGTCCAGAGAAGAGCCACTTGTATGATTAGAGGCCTGAAAAGCAAGCCATACAAGTAAAGGCTGACAGATATGGGACTGTTCAACCCAGAAAAGAAAAGACTCTGGGGTGATTTGTTGGCAGCTTACAAATATATCAGGGGAGAGCATCAGGGGCTAGGTGAACAACTATTCACCAAAGCGCCCCAGGGAAAAACTGGGAGCAATGGTCATAAACTCCTAGAAGAAGGTTTCAGACTGGTTAAGGGAAAACTTCTTCATGGTTTGTGATACTAGATTCTGGAATAGATTCCCAGCAGGGGTGGTGCAGGCACCTACCCTGGAGATCTTCAAAAGGAGATTGGACACGCACACATTTCTGAGGCTATTTAGTGCCAGCAGTCTTTCCAGCTCAGAGCAAGGGGGCTAGACACAGTGATTTTATGAGGTTCCTTCTGTCACAAGCCAAATCAAGTGAGTGTCCCTGACCACCCCTCCACATGATTGACATTGAGACCACCCCTGTGTATGATTGGCAATGTTCTAAATTTGGTATGTTCTGCCTAATTAAGTATTCCTACTTGGCAAATTTTCATTGGCTGTTCTAAAAGTATAAATGTCTGCTCAGTTTCTGCCCAAATCGGAGCGGAGCACATTCTGACCATGTTGCAGGAAAGACCTCACAGAGCTCTGAGCACTTGGCAGGGTGACTTTGGCAGACTGATCACCCACCAACAGCTCCCCGTCAACAACCTCCCAATGTACCCCTTCCCTAAGTGCTTATTTTGTGTACGAACTCATCGCAGTAACCCAAATTGTAACTATGCAAGTGAGCCTACAGCCTGCATTGCAGCCACCAGCGGTGTAAGTAAAATCTATTTTGAAACCAATATGCTGTCCCGCCTCTTCATCGCTAGCCCGCCTGACGTTCGCTTAATTAAACACCGTTCCCCTCAGCCAGCTCTGACCGGTCAGCTGGCCGAGACACCTTCCAGCCCTAAACTTCTGTAAATGTGTGACTAAGTTCTGGGTAAGACACAGTTTAGTATTTCTTCCAGTTACCTGCCCAAAGTCTGACTGGCATGGTGCTCTCTTCTTCACACCACTAGCTTCTTCAGATTAATTCACCATATTGAATTATGAGCAAAGCACAATGACAGAAACCTTTTCTATTATTTCAGCCGTGCCCTGTCCACATTCCTTATTCACATTCCTGCAGGAGCAATCCTGAAGGGAGTTACCTATTTCTGCTTGTAACAGGGTGGTCCAGTCCCTTAGTAAAGAGCACTCAGCTCTGTTGAGGAAGCCCAGCTGTGGGCATATAAATAATGAGGAAGTGTCCCATTAAGGCTAAATACAGACAGTCAAAAAGCCAGAGGCTGAACTGATTCAATCTTCACAGGTTAGTCTAAGCTGTGTAGACTGAACTGAGAAGCAAGTGAACACACATTCACTTCTGATTCCAGAAATGCAAACACATGTCTGCAGTGGCTTAGGCCAGAAACTGGGGGCTGGAGAAGGGGTGCTGGAGCACACCTCCCTTCCACTTCCAAAGGGAAGGGAGAAGCTCTCCAAGGCTTTTTTTCCTCTCAATGCTCAAATGGAGGGGGTGTGGCAGAACTTAACCTCAGGCCAGTAGGCTGTAGCCAGGGGAAAGAGGGGTCTAAACCCACCTCTCTGGACCACATGGGGCCTCAAATATGATTGGCCTGGGGAGCAGACTCTGCCAGGCTCCTGTCCTTGGCAATGACCTGGCCAGGGGCTCACAGGCTAAGGTGAGGAGGAAGTCCTCCCTGGAGGAGGTCCTCCCTGGTTGCACAGAACGACAGCCCATGTCTGCCTCAGGAAGAGGGGGGCAGCCCCTGCCCCTGCTCAAGTGGCCACACCCGAGTCCCTCCCTTGCCTGGGACCCTAGCCAAAGTTTGCCTGTGAGGCTAGCCCCTGCCAGGCTTTTGCTCTCCCCCACCTTGCTACTCATTCTAGTGTAGGGAGAGCATGGACACACCCCACCCCAGGACTCGCATGCTCAGGTGGGGAGGAAGGGGGATATAAACCCCTGTCTCCCTGCCTCAGCATGCTAGCCCCAGACCAAGACATGGCCATACACCCTCCTGTCTGCTCAATGGAGCGAGAAGACCCTTGCAAAAACTGCCCTCTGCCCGCTTGAGTGGGGAATAAGGGGAGGGGCAGAAGCATAGCAGGGGATGCACACCCCCCAGGGCAAACCAGGCTGGGGTCTGGGAAGGGTTTTTAAACTTTTCCTAGCCTGTATGGGAACCCAGCTGGGGTCTCCCTGGCAGGGACAAAGCAGCCCTTGACTGGCTTTTCCTCTGCTCCAAGAGCAGGGAGCATGGCCAAGTGGAAGAGCAGGGAGCATGGCCAAGTGCTGGCTAGGCTGGCACACTGAGGGGGGGGAGAGAGGTTTAAACCCCCACTTCCCTCTTCAAAAGGGACCCTAGCCAGGGACTGCCTGGGAGGGTTGAAGCAGTCTCTGCCTGGGATTTGTCTCGTTCCCTGCTTGAGTACAGGGGTGGGAGGCATAGCCAGAAAATGGCCACCTCAGCAGGCTAGAGAGTAGGGAAGAAAACCTCATCTGCCCACCCTGCCTCAGCCTGCTGGCCTGGCTGGCATCTGGCAATGCTCCCCTGCCCCTCTGCTTAATCAGGGAGCAGGGAAAAGTCTGGCAGGAGCTGGCTAGAATCCTGAGCAGCGGGAGGGGACTTATTTCTCCCCTTAACCCTCATTCTGCCTGCCTGGTCCCAGGTTTTGGCCACCTCCCTTCCTCTGCTCCAGTGGTGAGTGAGGAAAAGCCTGGAAGGGGCTGCTCTACCCCCAGCAGGCAGAACTGGATGCGGTTTGGAGCTGAATTTCCTACCCACCCCCTTCTCCGTCAGCTGAAGCAGTGCTAGTGCAGTGCTAGTGCTCCAGCTAGGGAGCAGAGGGGCTGGGCCAACCATACTCTCTGGAGTAGACAACATAGCTCATCCCAGGACTGCAAAAGATGCTGGGGAGTGAATGTGAACCAGGAACAGGTCTGGGATAGAATTTCCATAAACCAGTTTGACCTAAATCAGTTAAGTCTGACACTACATCCAACCAGATTTACCTTAAACCAGTTTGAGCCATTTTGTAAATGGTTTAAATGCACTGAACTTCTGCTGTGTTACAAATTTAAACCAGTTTCTGGTCACTTAAACCATTTTGTGTGTTTGTGTGTAACTTGTGTCTCTAGCCTAAAAGGTTAAATTCCCCAGGAAGAGATCAGAGAGGAGAAAACTGGGTGAACTAGTCTGTAAGTAGTAGACAAAGCTATGAGCTGAACAAGCTTGCCACCAAGAGAGGATCTAGCTGTGGTGGGACCAGATCCAATAAAGTCTTCAAGATGATCTAAAAGCTTTCTTTCCTTTCATGTACTTGTGGGGTCCTTGTTTGAACAAAAGCATTAAATCTTAGCATATTACATGCTCAGAGACAGTAAAGACTTTCCTGTAGGAAGCATTTACTTCTCTTTCTGTGAAACACCGTATTCTTTTGCCCAGGACATAGTTTAATTGCCTAAGATGCAATTTCCCTTATGAATAATTTGAATACAGCTGACATATTGACTAAACAAGTTTTCTTCAGAGCTCAAATGATGTGTGCAGTGTGAAATACGGAAAACCATGTGGTGTGGTAGCAGAAGCAAAGTGGTGGAAGTATAATATTAATTTTAATGTCATTAAAGAAATCACTCAGGTTCTGTCCCTGCCAGGGACACATACATTTTTCCAGATGTGTAGCCTCCATTTTAGTTCAAAGTTGTATAACTGTTCTTTTAGCAGCTCTTCACATCATCCTAGTTAAGACTGTGTCAATTTTTCCATTATAGACCCCATTGTCAGCAGCTCATAACTTGGCTGCAAAAATCCACTTAAATTGAAATGTGGCTACAAAAGCTCTGCCTATCATTCAATCTCTCATTGTCTTTCCCACATAAACTGCACTCTTGGGGCCTTCCTCTCCTGACTTAGAACACAAATAATTCTCATCAAAGTCAGCATGAGCAACGTCTGTCCTGCAGTGGGAGAATTGGGTTCCTGAAGCTCTAATTAAAATGCCTTTATTTTCTTTTAACTAAAACATAACAACATATTAATTAAGGGATGAAAGATAACCAATTAGCACTTATTCTATAGCCATTATGAATTTTCAATGAATTAAAACTCTTACAAAAGTATGAAGTTCATATATATAATATATCTTTTAAAAATAAAAGGCATATGACTGTATGTTGTTAATGGAAACAGGTGTGAAGAGCAGCTGTAATTACTTAATGGATCTGAAAGGGATCCAGTGCAATACATATATTCTTTCTTCTCAACAATCTACAGAATAAAGCAATTTATTAAAAGGGATCTATAATGGCACATGATAATTACATGTTAGAAGCTATACTGGGTCCTGTTCACATAAGGAACATCTCTTTATTGGTACAATTAACATTTTCAGGGATTGTGCCTCAGGAGGATTTATCTCCTGAGGACTTACTAAGTTACCTTTGTAACCTTACAAAATGTTTTAACTTGATGAGTAACCAACTACCACTATGTTATGCAATTTCAACTTACTTGCATCTTCATTTGCCAGGGCAATCCAACCATCTGTTATACTTCTTCATCTTTCTTCTTTCTTTCTTTTTTTTTTATTGGGATGCATTACCCTCTTATCTATGCAATGTTACATCTTTAGTAATAATAACATAGTCCTCAGTTAAACTGCACAGATGAGTCATAGGGAACAGAATTCAATACATTCTGCTGTTACTTTGGATGTCTGTTCAGTGTCTGACTTACATATGATGAGCTTCAGATATATGAATACATTGAGGTCTGATAGGTGTGTCCAGATGTGTTTTCAGGTTGGTAGTCAACAGGAGATAGGCTATGTACAGTTCCTTATGTAAGCTAAAAACAGTTAACTTTGAAGACATAGAACTTATTGCTAAGAATTGTATCAATGACTTAGAATGAAAGTGGCTGCAAGAACACTATGTACCAATTAATTGAACAAGAATGATAGAAGAGTTTGGAATTGCTCATGAATGAGCATGACTGAAGAAGCAGAAACACTTTATTCCTTGAGCAAATACTCAGTTATATGTAAGAAAATAATCACACAATATTGTTATAAATGTATATTCTGAAAGCTTATCTAAGCATCCCTCTCATTTAAACAGAATGTGCTACTGACTATACTGTGACTTTTCCCATCTTTTCTGGTATAACTTGTTTTCCTGATTTTATATATTGGACACTATATCGAAAAAATAAATAAATAAAATACAATAAATACCTATATTACTGCAGTGTTATTCTATTTGGTTTCATAGGTTATGGGTTTTCAAAGAAATCTGTACTACAACTTGTAAAAATATTTCCTCCTAAAAACTCATTAATTTTGACATTAATGAGGAAATATACATATATTTAGGTCTGCCTTGTGATCAGGGAAGTACTTTTTCTTCTGTGGGTTCTGGCAAAGCAACCTATTCTCAGACACCAATGCATCAAAGCATCTGTCAGTCAAGAGAAAGTTTAGAAAAACTGGAAAAACTGAGAGAGGAAAAAATGTAAATTCCTAAACTATTTCTTAGTATAGATAGTTTTAAATATTAATAGGCCCACTGAAGTTGAAAAAAGGACATCAGAAAATCTGCTCCCCCCTACATACACTTTCATGATTTTTGTTTTGTTTTTTACTGCTAGCTCCTAAGCGGCAAAAATCAAGCCTCTCACCCCTGTGAGCATAGTGGGCTCTGGAAGCAACATAACTGCTATAGTTCTGCCACCCATGTTAAAGAGTGATAAATATAAGAAGAGGTAAGCAGAAAGGCAGGGCAAGTCATGGAATGGCTTTCTAAAACCCTAGGACAGAGACTGAATTACTGGGTTGGAATAGGCTCTGTGGAGCAGCTCAGCCCTTGCATGGAGAAACATTTCCCTTTGCAGCGTGTCCCTACCCAACCCAGACACTTGATTTTAATGGTAAAGACCATATTTAAGAGGCAGTAGATTAAATAAAGAGATCATTAGTCTAGCATGTGACAGTGCAGAAGCCTTAACACTCTGAACACTTGATGGAGATGCAAGATCATGGATAACACCATTTGACAATGTGTCGGTTTCTCTCTTTTTAAAAATTATTTTTTAAGTTCTCTCTCATAAGCCCAGAGAGAATTTCACTGAAATCAACAGAGAATTCTCCATGGGGAAAACTCTCCTCTTTTATATAATCATTTATGTTTGCTCTGGGTTCGATAAGACTTCCTTCTTCTTTCTTTCTTTTTCTGGCAACATTTACTCTTAGATAAATCAGCTGACTTTCCTAATAAATGCTAGAGATTGCATATCCCACCGCATCATGATTAAGCCGTCCTTTAAATTCAAACCAATAAAAAAGGACTTCAACAACTAGGGCTTTAATGTAGCACCTTTTAACAGAGTAAATTCATTATTTTTTATTGTATTAAAAAGGGACTTTATGATGTTATAATATGGGACAATTTGTTATGTTGCACTGGAATCATGCATAATTCATAGTGTTGTTTAGTTTTGACAAGAATCCAGTGAAATTTATTTATTATACGTAACCTGGACTTATAGGCCACATCCAGAGGACCATGGCCATTTGCTTCCCCAGGGACAAGGAGCAGCAGCACACCTTGTGCCGTTGCTCCTTGTCCCCAGGGAATGCCCATGCCATGAGCACTCTGGCACATGGTAGATTAACTCAGGTGGTAGATTAACTCACCAACAGCCTTACCTGGGGGTCTTGAGGAGCTGCAGCCATGGCACTCCCTCAGCAGGGAGCCTGGGCAGCAGCCAGAGCATGGCTCTGGTGAGCCAGGCTCCAGTATTGGGTGGCACATACCCAAAGCACACCCAAGCAGGGCACCACCCAGCTTTTTTTGGGCATGGGTTTTTTTTTACCCCAGGATGTCCCGGGGTCAACCCCCTCTCCCCACCCCACACTGCAAAGTAGCAACACAAGGCATGCCTGCATGTGCACTGTCTGGTGCTGCAGAAGGATTTGTAGCACCACATACCGTACATACATCCACACATGTCTGGATGTGGCCATATTCTTCTAAGCATAAACATGTGATAGGAATCCCATTAGATGCTAGATATTTCAAGCCTCACACAATGCACTAGAGAGAAAGTTGGGGAAAGCTGTTTCCATCCTGGAGGTCTGTATAGGCTAAGTTATCAGCTATTTAACCTGCTCAAAATTATGCTAGAGTTTACAGTGGCCAGGAACAGTCATGGCATAGTGCCATATTTCTTTCTACAATGGAGGTATTCCCTTACATGGAAAGGGAGCCAGCAGAGGTGGGAAAGAGCTGGTGGAAATTTCAAGTGTTTTTATATAACATAATAAAGGTATAAAGGGCAAGAATTTGATCCCCAGATTTTAGTTGCATAGCTTACTGTATGCTAGGGAAATTTAGGAGGAAATTCCCACTGGTGCCAATTGATAAGATATGTGAAGCAGACTAGGATCTGGTGACTCCTTGGTTTGGTTCGATCTGAGTTTGTTAGACCACAACACTAAGTTGTACAACTAATTATACCATGAATTCCTTATTTTGTAGCTAGACTTGAATAACTCTTAACTGGTCAAGGAGGCAGTTTTTTAAAAAAATGAAAATTTAGGGTTTTTTAGATATGTTGCAAAGAAGGTTGATTAAAAAGAGGGAGTTTTTTTCCCCTTTGTCCCTCTAACTCACTCACTCACACTGCTGAATTTTCTTCATTATTTGTTTTATTCTGTCTACAGGGACTAAAAATAAGGTAAGATGACTCAACTCTCCTTAAAAATGTCCAGTTTTAATTTTCAGTACCTGTTCTTTTCAAGATTTGTATTAAACTAGCTCTATCAGGGCCTAAATATTTTTTTAAAACTAAACAATATTTAGGCTTTGGTCTTTTTCATGATGTCAGCAATGTTTCTGTCTACTTTAAAAAGCAAGTTAGTCCTCCTATAGGTTTAATGACTTTCACTTTCAGGGGAATGTAAAAAATGATTAAATTTCCTATTCGAATCAAAATGATGGTAAAAAGCATGATGGCTCTTACCAAGACTAACACTCAAAGTTTAACAAGTAGTAGCTACTGTTTTTTTTTTTTCCTCTAAAAATAGCCTGCTAAAGCAAGTATACTGAACTAACTCTTATTGTACAGAGACATTTATAGTGCTCTTTCTTACCCCTCCATCCCAAAATATTACTGTAAAGAATATTTGCCTTATGGGTATATAGAAAATGCTATCATAAATTAATTTGTGCATGCCGTTTTAAAAAGAAAGGAAGAATCAGATTCATGCTATGAAAAGGGAATAGGATAGAGAATATTCTCACTTAAATAAATGCAGAATAAAAGGGGAAAAACAGGAGCTATAAAAAAGAAAGTGCCTTATTTGAATAACACCTTGGAACTCAACAGGAGGAGCATCAGGGGAAAATAGAGTATTCAGTGATCAAAGGACTGAAATTAAAGATTAATGGCTGAAGTTTGAGAGGCTGTTAGTCATTTCCCTTTCTTTCCTTCTCACTGATCTCTTCCATTTAGAAAACTATCTACACTTATCAAATCTAGTTTCATGTTAAAAAAAAACCCAACAAACTGTGTTATTTGAGAAGTTTTCATCAGAAGTGAAAGGAAACTATTTCAGGCCAAATAGTTTGCATTCCAAAAATCAAAACCAACCTAACAAGATGGGTGTAATTAGTTTTGTGAACTAAGGACTACACAGAATCAAGTGAAACAAAGCCATGCTTTTGTATTTTTTTAAATGCTAATAAACATTTAAGCATGTAGTATAGCTTCTATAAGAGCAGAACTACATTGCAAAAAGGAAGATGATGTAACCAGGGAGAAGACAGGACAATCAGTTAGATACCTGAAATGTTCATATGCTAATGTGAAATACAAGCAAATATTTCCTGACAGCTTGCCCGATGGGCCACTAGGAAGCACAGGGTTCAGGGTCTCTTTTCACATAAACTGTCTGGGTCCAAGTTTTCATGGCTTCCAGGTAATTTTGCCTTGTAAACTGCCTTGTAAACTGCTTTGCAGTTTTGGACATCAAAGCTTTTTGGCTCTCCGTGATGCAAACTGGGAGTTAGGCAGCCTGGAACCCCTTGGGCCACAATATAACAGTACTTTATTTAACATAATTTGCAACATATAATAGACAAAAAAAAATGTCTAGCTACATTATTAAAGTTAATCGAATCAATAAATCCAAATCCATTCAGATAATAAAAGCGGTTTTGTAAAGAAAGTTGTGGTTTTTTGCCCCAATGATGGAAAAAACATCCAAATGTATCCTGTTTTCTAAATTGTTTCATATTTGTCTAATCTGTATTATTAGTACAAAAATCAGTTCAATATGAAACTACAGTTGTTTAATCTTATAAAAGTCAGAAATGGAGGAAGCAAGTGAAAAAAAAAATCTGTTTCTTCCTTGCCCTCCCTTGTACAGAGGCTAGATGTTGTCATAGTTCTTGCTACAACAAAGTCAAAGAACTTTGAACCTGTCTCCATCACAAAGTTCACTTGAGTTATAATTTGAGCATTGCTTCTAACTCAAATTCCATCCCAAAATCCCAAAACACAGTACTGTGTTCAACATGACTTAGAAAGCTTGTCAGGGAACACAGGGTGCATCTTGATTTACCACAACTTATCGCTTGCTAACAGAGACACTCTGTGCAGCAAATCCAATCTCTCTTCAGCTCACGAGCTGTTTTCCAGTGTGGCTGCTTTCATTTGAGCTTGGCTAATTTGAGAGGAGTTAACTAATGTTAACTCTGCAGTGATAATATTGACTTTGACAGGCTAAAGTCTACAGTTATTTTAACTTTATCTTATCAAAACAGTTGAGGTGAAGTGGTGCCAAAACCAGAGATCACATTAAATGACAGAGCTTGATTGGGCCAGGTTGGAGAAAGCATGGTGCTTCATCGAAAAGAGCATATGGATAACAGTGGGTAATCCTGGTGGTCTCCAAAGAAATATGCCTGATTTAAACACAATGATGAACAGGCTGCCATGAACATGTCAAGAGTCAAGGTAGTAAGCAGGCTTTTACTCTCAGCTGTCCTTGTTTCCTGGATTGAACCTGGATGCCAATGGCCTGACTATCCCAGCTAGACCCAGTTACCATCTTGGATGTGTATGCCTGGCTAGGACCAGCTGATCTCTCAACATTCTTAAGGTTACTCAGAAGGACAAATACATTTCTGTCTGGCTCCTAGATCCAGTTCAGATTCTTGTTTCCTAACAGTCAGTTCAACAATCACTGAGGCTAAGCACAGACAATTAAAAAGCCGAAGGTTGCATTGATTCAATCTTTGCAGGTCAATTTAAGCTGCATAGATTTAACCGATAAGGAAGTGAACAGACATTCACTTTTGATTCTGGAAATGCAGCCACATGCCGCAGTGTTCCAACCTAAATGCCAGTGGATGAGGTGGGGAAGTGAGGAGGAATGCATTAGAGCACATCCCTGCTTGCTTGAGGCAGACAGCTTAGGCCAAGACTAGTCTTCCTACCTTGCAAAGTAGGAGGGGGTGGGGGTGTTCCATGGGAGGTACAAAACATCCTGGGGTGCTGGGGGACTGAGTGAACTTGACTCTGGGATGGAAGTTCAATAAATCAATTTAACCTAAATCAGTTAAGTCTCATAATACATCCATCCAGGTTTATCTTAAACCATTTGGGGCCATTTTGAAAGAGCTTTATGTGCACTGAATTCTGTGGTGTTATAGATTTGAACTGGTTTCAGATCACTTATACTAATTTATGTGTAATTTCTGTACCTAGCCTGAAAGTCTTGATCCCTTACAGCTGCCTGCTCGAGACTCAGGTCAGGATTTCTGCTTCCTGTTCCAGAGCCCTTGGGCTTGTGGCTATATCTTGGTGACTACCAATTTCTTCATTCCTTTCACACATCAGCATCCTGGCCTGTCTGCTCTTGACTCCCTAGCTTATGATTTTCTAGTGACTAATTAGCTACACAGTAAACATTGCATGTCTACATGTACACACATGTACCACTATTAGGCTGGGGTAAACTAACTTACTCCATAGCAGGATCATATTTGTAAATCAAGTATAGTCCTGCTGCAGAGTAAAAAAAAACTTGTCAGCAGCACATGTTCAGATGCTGCTCCAGCTGACTGGGGTATGAGAGTGCTTCAGTGGAGCTGCCTGCTGGCTAGCCCCATGCTGAAGCACTCTTATACCCCAGCCAGCCCCTCCACAACACATTGAGCTGAGGACAGCAGCCCAGGGCTGGCAAGCTAATCCTGCCATCTTCCTGATGGTCAGGGCTGCTTGAACTTGGCTCAATATGCTGTGCTTCCAAGCTCACATGCAGTTGCAGTGCCTGGGAGCAATAAACTGCAGAGTAATAAACCTAGGAGTTTATTCATGCACATCAATAGTTCATGTAGATGTTCCCTCATTCAGGCACCTCCAACTGTTTGGATTGAGAGGCAGTATTGCATACGCCTTGCTTTTAGGTCTCTGGCTCCTGTTCATGAGAAGTAATTAGTAGAGTTGGAATGGCTGCATAATTGGCAACAAGCAACCTAAATAATAATATTTTGTCTGGCTTCTTAATAACGGGAACATTCCACAGATTTGCATTATAATTTCCTAAAATATGTTGCTTACTCCCCACTGCACAGGTTGAGCAGGCAGCATGAGATCCACTGTCCCCTGTCACCCACCCTGTGGGCTGTATACAGAAGCACAGAGTCCTCTCCTCCTACTATGCAGGCCATACCGATGGCATGTGACCTCCTGCTGCCTGGGTACACAGGCGGTGCACAGCCTCTGTCGTCTTTTCCCAACACACGGTGAGAGAGGTGGTGACTGGGGTCCATGAACCACATGTTAACAGCTCATGGGCTGGCAGTAGGACAGTACTGGTATAGATGCTTGTGGTAACACAAAATGTTGTTGACGTCAAAGTACCTGGGTTTTTTTTTTTTGCCTGATCCTTGTGCGGGTTTAGATTTAACACACAAGATTTCCACAGCTAAGGAATGCTCATGAGTATAAAATACCAACACAAATACAAGTAGAGTTAGAAGTGGTACTCATATTTGTACATGAAGCACTGAATAATTAGTATAAAATAAAAGAAAGTATAACCTATTCTTTTTTATGGGCTAATGAAAAGCAGTAGTAAGAACAAGCAAGCATTCAAGAAGCATACTCAGAAGATGGAAGAAATTGAAGCAGAGAAACAAATAAGAGTGACAAAAATGTGAACACCTCACTGTTCATTTCTGCAATACCAAAAGGAAAATGTGTATAACTGTTACAAACCTGCTAGATGGGTATGACCTGATATGTAAATAAACACATAAATAAAAAGAAAGGAAAACAATAAGCAATACAAGAAGCATAATAATAATAATAATAATAATATGAAGTGATAGGCAAGACTGAGATGTTATTTTTCTGCACTCTTTGTTCAGATAAAAAAAAATTAAACTAAAATACAAGGATCTAAAATGAGGCAAGACTTCGTTAAGCATTGTAACACTGAAATAATGGACAAACATACTAACAAACTCAGTCTCCACTATCAAAATCAGAAGACTAACTTTGATCTAACAGAATATGTGCAATACAGAAAAAAATTACTCTAGTTGAGAGGTAGCATCATAGGTGAAGTAAAGAGAGTAGTATATGTGGTATCTATTTAATGTGACTGACTGTAACTTTCAAAATTGCTAAACACTCCATCAAACAAAATATGCATTATACCTCACCCAGACGATGAATTGCTGGTATCATTACCATTTCTACTGGAGAACAAATTTCCATTACAGAAACAAATACCTACTAGAACTAATTGGTTCTTGTTTGCAGTCTCAGCACATCTGCTAATTAAATATCTTCTGAACTTGAGAGAAGAGGTGATCATTCCAGTTCAGAGCTGGGGAACATTAATGAGACAGTATCAGGTTTACAGAGATAATCCATGCACTACCAACAGTTTTGAGAATTCTGACCTGCCCAGTTTTTACTGTTTACTGATTTTTTGTGATGAATTGGTGAGATGTGAAAATTATCTAAATAGAAGACTTGATTATCCAGAGCTGTTAACCTGATATATTTCACAGACACTCAATTACTACTTAGAAAAATAGAGCCAAACAAAAACAATCCATACCTTAAACAAACCATGTACTATACTTTGTCAAACTTTCAACCTTTGTTATTCAGATTCCATTAGTTAAAATGGAAGCTTAAGAATCTGGCAACCAACTTTTAATAGAAAGCCCACTGGGGCATATCAAGGTGCAACCACATCCTCCTGTGACATCCAGGGTGTTTCTACATGAGACGTTACTGTACAGTGGTTACTGCACATTTATTTAGTATTTGTATAAGTAAATACTAAATAAACACACAGAAACCAGAGTTACTGTGCAGTAGTGCTGGTGAGCATCTTTTAAGTGACACTATTGTGTAGTAGCCTAACAATACTGTGCAGTAGAGTATTAGCACTGTCAGTGCTGTGACATGATACTGCACAGCATTATTCAGCTACTGAACAGACAGTGTCTCATGTAGATGCCCCCACAGTGTACATACATACAGATCACACACCCTATGTCAGAGAGCTTTTCACCACACCCTCCATTTCACAGATTCATAGATTGTAAAGAGGAAGGGATCTCAGAAGATCATCAGATCCAGCCCCCTGCACCACGCATGGAAGATAACTGGGGGCCAGGTGACCCTAGCAAGGTGACTGTCTAGTTTCCTGTTGAAGATTTCCAGGGTAGGCAAGTGGAGGGAGATTATTCTACAGTCTGGACATCTTGACTGTGAAGTTTTTCCTAATGTTGAGCTTGAATTCTCTTCCAGGAGTTTGTAAGCAAACTCCTGGTTTTCCCCTCAGGTGCCCTGGTGAACAGTTGCTCACCAAGCCCTTGATGTACTTCCCTAGAGTACTGGTTAGCTGATAACAGGTCCCCTCTCAGCCTTCTTTTCCTCAGGCTGAAGAGTCCCAGATCCCCTAGCCCTTCCTTGTCTGGCTTGCCTTTTAAGACTCTGATCATACAGGTGGCTCTTCTTTGGAATCTCTGAAACTTTCCCATGTCCTTGTTAAAGTGTGGTTAAAGTACTCCAGCTGTGATCTCACCAGTGCTGAGTAGAGCAGAAGAATCACCTCCTTGATTTTGCTGGAACTACAGCATGGCACTGCAGCCTCATATTCATACCTCATTCATGAAAGGGACCTGGGGGTCTATTATTACCCCCAGGTCCCTTTCAATCATGGTGCTAGTCAGTTTGGTGCTGCCAAGCCTGTAGCTGTGTTGGGGATTGCTCATCCTGAGGTGGAGCACTTTATATTTCTTGATGTTGAACTTCCGGGTTCTGATTCACCCAGTTTGGTAGCCTGTCTAGGTCTGCCGGTATCTTCAAGCATGATCACTCTCCCCCATACCTTGGTGTCATCCATGAACTTGGCCAGTGAGCTCTGCAGCCCTATATCTAAATCGTTAAAGATGTTGAAAAGTACTGGATTGAGCACTGACCCCTGTGGGACACTGCTGCTCACTTCTTGCCAGGATGACACAGATCTGCTCACTACAACCTATCCTGCAGCCAGTTTCTCACCCACCTGACTGTTTTGGAGTTAAGCCCACAATCCTCCAATTTTCTTGTGAGGACACTGTGGGATAGTAGATCAAAGGCCCTTTGGAAGTCAGGTATATGATGTCAATCTGCTCTCTCATGTCCAGGTGGTGAGCTATCTGGTCATAGAAGGAGATGATGTTGGTAAGGCAAGACTTTCCTGTGGCAAAGTCATGCTAGCTGTCATTCAGAATTTTACCTTCTGCAAGCTTATCATAGATAGAATCCTTGATGAACTTTTCTAGAATTTTCCCTAGGATACAAGTTAGGCTAAAGGGCCTAGAGTTACCTGGGTCCTCCCTCCTTCCCTTCTTGTGGACAGGCACAACATTGACTCTCTTCCAGTCCTCAGGGACTTCTCCAGAGTGCCACAAGTTGTGGAGGAGTTTTGCCATGGTTCTGCAATGACTTCAGCCAGCTTCTTCAGCACTCTTGGATGAAGACCATCCATTCCAAAAGTTTTCAAATGGTCATATACCAATTCTACAGCAATAGTAGGAAGGAGATTATTCCTACCATGCTCATCCTCTCCTCTACCTGGCATAGCTTTGCCCTTGGTCCTGTGAAAGACTGAGGTGAAGTAGTTATTCATGAGTTCATCTTTCTCTTGGGTACTGGTAACCAGCTCTCCTGAGTTGTTGAGCAATGATCCCACACTCCCAATTATTTTCCTTCTGTTCCCTATGTACCTAAAGAAGGACTTCTTGTTGTCCTTGATTCCCATTGCTAATCTAAATTTGGTTGCTGCTTTAACCTGTCTTATCTGTTCCCTGCAAATGTGGGCTGTTGTGGAATAGTCCTCCTTGGGGTCCCCTCTGAGCTTCCATTGCTTAAAAGCCTTTTTCTTCTTTCATAAGAGGACCGTGATTTTCCTGTTTAGCCAAAAGAGTTTCCCAGCCCTTCTGTTACCTTTTCTCTACATGGGAATGGAATTCCCTTGTGCTTCAAGGATTATGTCCTTAAGGAACAACCACTCTTCATACACACCTTTCATCTTTGGTCCCATAACACTTGCCTTACTAATGACCTAAGCTTGTTGAAAGTTGCGTTTTTGAAGTTTAAGACTTCAGTCCTGCTATCCAATTTGTCTGCCTTATGCTGGATAGTGAACAGGATGATTTCATGGTCACTGTTGCCCAGACTTCCCTCTATATTTAATTTGGTCATGAGTTGGTCTCCTTTGGCCAAGACCAAGTCTAGCAGAGCATCACCTCTGGTTGGTCCATGCACCTCCTGGGTCAGGAAGAGCTTCTTGACACAGTTTAGGAAGGACCACAACCAATCCAACTTGGCTGAGTGTTCCTCCCAGGAAATGTCTGGATAATTAAAATTGACCTATGATGACTATGACACATGCACATGTAGTCTCAGTCAATTCTCAGGTGAAGTCCAGATTGAATTCCTCCCCCTGGTTTGGTGGTCTGTAGTATATACCTACAATTAGGTCTTTCTTGCTGTGCCTCCCCCACCACTTGCAACTTTACCCAGAGTTTCAAGCTGTCCATTTTTGGAGCTGATGTCAGCCGCCAAGGAGGTGTACTGCTCTTTCACATAGGGAGTAATGCATCTATCTTTCTGCCCCACCCAGTCCCTTCTATGCAGGATGTAGCCCTCTATAGCTATGCTTCTGTCATGTGAGGAGTCCCACCATGTCTCCATAATCTCTACTAGTTCATAATGCATACTGGAGTGTAGGAGGGCTAGCTCCTCCTGCTTGTTCCCCATGTTCCTTGCATTAGTCTATAGGCACCTGAGACCTCCTACTGAGGCCCTTGTCTTCCTGCCCCACTGACAGAGAACTATTCCCTCAGCCCCCACAAAAGTGTCTCTCCCAGTTGCTATTTATAGGGGTTATTTGTATGTTCATCCTAGGACATGTCTGAATTTGTGTATCCCATCCCCCTTTTCAACATCCTAGATCCGCTTGTGCTGCCCACCTATTTCGGAGAGCTAAATCCTCTATTGTGCTTTGGAACCTCATGAAACTCTTGTGATAAATAACAGCTACAAAGACAAGGGGTACAACTGCCATAGCTTCCCAAAAGGGAGAAGTCTTAGCCAATACAGAGCCCTTTGGAGCAAGGAATATAAAAACGGTTTTACTCCTGGTTCTGCTTATGTCCCAAGTTGAACAGGACCAAATTTAACATAAGATACAAACACTTAAAATGGAGATTGACCAAAAGATTTGCAATACACTGGCAATGATTCAGTGCATGGCATTTAGTATTTGGCAGGGGATTAGGCAGTGTTAGCCTACTTGATATTTGTAATTACCTAATGCTGTGATAATTCCTTTGAAATGGATAATATTGTGTTATGTAATAATGCCTTTGTATTTTTTCCATGAAATTCAAATAGCTTACTTGACCTTCAAGAATGAGCTAGATAGAGTTTTGGTGGCATATATAGTTCTCTCTGAAAAGGTCAGGAAAGGACCTGTCTGTCAGCTCAGAAAAAGAGCAAACTTCCACAGTAAGGTACTTTGGAAATGCAAGCCATATGCTCAGTTTGCCAAGAGCTAAATTGCCTTTATGGCATTGGGGATTCCATGCTGGAGAGGGATAGTGTGAACTCGTTAATACAGCATCTATATGGCTGCTGAAGATTGGGGAATTTTAAGTTCTTTTAAGAAATGTTATGTAGCCTTGGAGTCTGTGGAGACCTGAAGTCCTGAGGAGCTTTTTGCAGGTTTACAACTGCAAGGCATTTCAGTGCACAGAGCTGCCAATCTGTTGACTTTGACAAGCAGTTAGTTCACTTAAAAATAAAATCTGAATAAGTCAAGACCTCTCTATGGAGAGTTTTAGCCTCCTTTTGTCACATTATGCCCACTTCTGATTGTATATGTAGTTACGAGTGTGTCTCTTGGGTAATGAGTAGAGAAGGTGACATACTTTTTTTATAATTTACCATACCTTCACATGTAACCTGATGTTCCAAAGAAAGAAAAATCAGAAGGACAGCATGAAATAAAAAATCAATTTTAGAAACAAATCTTTTACTTTGTTTCTTTAAGGTTTATGCAGATTATTTTTTTTACAATAAGTTTAAGGATATGAAGTTAGCAACTTGCTGCTTGACTTCTGGCTAAAATGGTTAACCACCTATGTGCACAAGAATCTTAACAAGGAACATAATTTGGTAAGTACCCTGATGAAAATGTTGGTCTTATAAAACCAAATGAAAAGCGTACAACTTGCATATACTTATTTATAATCAACTCTTTGATCTTTGACTTCAACCACCAAAACCTATATCAATAGCTCTGTTTTAATTTTGTTTTTACAGTATGTGTCTTCAGAGATCACAGCCTTAGCCTCTTACCTTACATTGCAGACTAGCCATCTCCTAATCTTCAACTCTATCATTCTCATATTAATTTATAATTTTATAAGTTTCTTTGCTGCCTATCCCACCCAGTTTGTAGGGTGAAATATGGTTCATTATACCACTGCTGCTATCAGTGCTGCTCCATGGATGAGATTTTCTGAAGAGAAAGATCAGTCTGTCCTTTTAACCAGAAAATATAAGAAGCTTCTTAAATCTTGGGTTCCATACATACATCAGTTATATTTACAACAGGAAACTGAAGTGACACAGATCTTACATAGCTTACTGAAATCCCTTTGTTTCTTTTACAGACATGAAAACTGCATTAATTTCATTTACAGAGTCAGAGCAAGGAATTTTAGGGCATATTTTGATGTGAAATTCTAGCTTGACTGTATGGAATTTTAATTTTTGACTACCTAAGTTTCTCTCACAGATGAGATTGTAAAGGTCAAATGACAACACATATATGAACTGCTAAAGACCAATACACCACTAAATTGAATCTCTTTATCTATATAGTTCTTCACTTGCTCAGAAGGTATTATCTTACCCAGAGTTAGGGAACATACAAAACAAAATATCTAAAATAGTGGCAGTGAAATGAATACTGAAAGAAAAAAGTCAGTCCCAAAACAATATTAAAACTAAAGAATTTCAACATTTTTAATGTTTGGCACTAAATTAAATTAATATGACCAGTGCACGTTTAGAGTTCCATACCCAGTTGTGCCACTAGATTTCTGCTTAAAATTCTACAGTTTTAAAATAACTAATACATTTAAGATGGTCGTCCTGTACCATCTTTTATGCATACAATAAGACCTAATTTAAGTAACAGAAATATTTAAAAGTAAGCCAGAGTACAAATGATTCATTTATTTTCCCTCGTCAATACTTTATTTTAGCTCCTAGACTCTCACAATTTCCTGTCATGAGACTGCAAGTTTATGATGTCCATAGACTGTTTCTCATGTGTATTGAGTTATATTTAGACAAACATATAGAGATAGCAGCAATCCAAACCAATCCAATTTGGGGTTACATTAGCAGAAGTATTGTGTACATAACATTGGGGCTAATAGTACCACTCTACTCAGTGCTGATTTGGCTTTAGTTGAAATAATACATTCAATTTTGCATTTTAAGGACAGAAAAAACTGGAGAATATCCAAAGGCAAATGTTACAAATGATAAAGGAGTTGGTATGCTAACTGTACAAGACATGGTTAGGAGAATTATGTGAACTTAGTCTGGAGAAAAGGAGACTGGCAGAGGCAAAGGGGATAACACCTCTTATTTCAGACTTTCTTCTAGCCTACTAGTTAGGTTATTTCCGGCGGGAAATAATGTCCCTTAGATGTCCATTTGAACCTCCCTGGCAGAGAAGGCCTAGTACCCAGAAGTCATACCTTTAGTCTGGAGGTAAGAACATTAACGGGATACATGATAGCAGATGGCAAATAAACATTTAAAAGACTACAATAAAGAAGAAAGTGATATCTTTAGGATATAAAAATGGATAATAAAAACTGGCACAATCACCAGTTTCTGCCTTTTTTAAAGGTTTTATTTTTTTTAAAGAGTGAGCCACAAATTAACACCTTAATATGAGAAGGATTTAATGGGCTCTGAATTCCAGTCTCTTACAGACACCTAACTTAAACCTAAAAAATATTCACCTATGGTGTCTTTGGTGTTTCCTGTTGGTGAGCACATAGTAACCCAGTGTTCTGGCTGTTGCAAATCCTATTTTGAGGCACCCACATCTTCTGTGAACTGCAGAAGGAATGTAGTAATATAACTTGGAGTTTATTTTGCATCTAAAAAATAGAGGTAAGGAAACTGAATGTTGCCACACCTAAATTTCTTTGGACTTAGTATGGCCCTTCCATAATATCCTTAGAGTATCTCTTCTGCATAAATATTGCCATACTAGTAACATACTAACTATTATCACTGTCAGGTAAATTTTCAGACATTATTCTGATAATTCTCATGAAACAGTGATAAAGAAATAAAATATTTAGCATAAGAATAAGCTAGTTATTGTATATAAGTTTCAGATAAAGACACACTTTATCACCAAGTTCATGGTCAAACATTAGGTACTGTCCACAAAACTTCTAAAATGTAGTGTTTCGTTACACCCCGTTTTGAAGGCTAGTCCATTTCAAACATCCTATTGTATGAAGGGAAAATAAAAACAAATAATAAATACAATTCTGATGATCAACTTAAACATTGATCAACTAGGATCAGTTGGAAATGTTGGGCCATGATCCTGTCTCAATCAGACAATTGAACTAGATGACCTGCAGCAGTCCCTCACAGCCCTCATTTTCTATGATTCTATAATTCCCTTCAAGGTGCAATATGGATTAGTACCATCCCAGAAATTAATAAGGGTCTCTCCTAATTTAAATGTAAACAAATACTGTGAACATGGTTGGTAGGTTATGGAAAGTTATCTTTTTAATGCTATATAATTACACTAGTAACTCTGAGGAAACAGACTTGCAATAAATTTCATATACTTATACTTTCTCTTTTACTATTCCTATTACAGAGCAATTCCATAACCTTCTATTCTTAAGAAGGCTATTTAACCTCTCCTTTGAGATGAACTTCTAATCCCTACATGGTTGACAGAAGATTAATTGTACTTTTAATGTAAAGGTAAAATTTTACTGTTTGTATTATAGTTTAGTATAAACTGATTCCAAATTCTTCCCCACATGTGTAAGCTTTGGATATACAGGATTGCAGTGGATAGTCCACAGACTGGCATTACATTGTAATAGGTAATGTGTGTAACAGCAGATGGAATTGAGGTTCTGAGAGGACTCTGATAATTTGGACTACAACTCCCAGAAACCCCCAGGGGCTGAGGACAAGAGACAAAAGGAAGAGGAAGCAAGCGGGCAAGGAAGTCTATGGCCAAAGCAAGGGATAGGGGACAGTGTTTACAATTCCTACCTGTGAAAAACAGCTACTATAACCCTTCTGCCAGGCATTGGTCAGCAGCAAAAATGGCCAGTTTCACATTTCAGGGGTACTCCATAAATTATATCAGTGGCTCAAGCCCCCACCCACAAATCTGGGAACACTAAATTTTCTGGGGTATCCCTTATAAACAAAACCACCCCCAGAAGCAGTGCTAACACAAAAACCCAAATTTATTACAGAAAATTAAAAAAAACCCAAGAAAACACTAAATATAAATTAAAAACACCATTAACTACAAAGCAAAAAGTATATAGGTGAAACCCTCTTGTGGAGGCTCCACCCATACCCAGGCAGTCTGGGACTTGGAGCTCCCCAAAGGATAGTTTTGGGGGCCTTCACCCCTATACCTGCCATTTAGCATTCAGCTGGGAGTGGGGCATACCAGAGAGGCCTATGAGCTGTTCCTTGGGTTCACTGTACCATAGAGAGCTGCTCAAGAGCATGGGTCCTTCTATATTTCAAGGGGCTACATTGCACCTTGACAAGTGGTACAGCACTGACATCCACTTCTGAATGGTGCCTTTGAGGGGTTAACTGTGGCTTCTGTCAGCATACCACACCCCGAAATTACTAGTCCCAATCCCAGTTTTGCTGGGCAGAAAACTGCAAAAGAACTCAAAGGAAAGGTCAGGCCTATCTTGGTTTGGGCCTGAACTACAACTAGCACCCAACCACACTGCTTGGTTGGGACAAATTGAAAAAAGGGACAAAAGGAGGGCCAAGCCTATCCGGCTGGGCCTGAATTGGGTAGCAAAAGCCAGCCAGGCCTACACTGCACTGAGGCTGGATCTCACCCTGGCTCAAATAGTGCCAGTCTTAACCCTGGCCGAAATCTGCCAGCCAGACATAGGGCTGGGGTTTAGCTACACAGGTAGGCTGAAACACAATATCTGTGAAAAAGCAAAAAAGGGCCTGGGCCTATGGTTGCAACCTGGACATCCAGTCTCAGTTTTACCACTCTGCTGAGACACTACAATTACAAAACGGAGGGGCCAGGTCCATGTGGCCAATAACTACCAGGAGCCATACCTGGTCAGTTTGCTCCAGGGATTAATACCCGCATCATATTCTCCCACTCAAGGCCTGTGTGTCCAAAACTGCCAGGACTCCATTCCTGATCAGTCTGCTTCAGGAATTAATATCCTCATGGTATTATCCCACTCAAAAAGGGGGAAGGAGGGAGGAAACAGTGGTCTCAAACTTTAAGACAGACTTTCTCTCCCTGTACATAAGGCTTTCCCTTCACATAGCTTTCACTTGCCTCTCCACTGAAGGGAGGAGTGGGGAGAGACATCCACCATGGGGATCAGTTTTACTGGCTCCCAATTCAGCTGTACAGCTCTTGGAAGCCCCAGGAGAAAGAGTTGAGTTGCTCAACCTTAGCTGAGTTGCTCTTATATACCTAATGTGACATCACCCAAGCCTTGTCCAATTGGAAGTGCCATGCTCCATCCTCTATTTTATTTAATCTGCCTGAAGAATCTTCTGTTTTCTCTGGACAATATTTTGCCCATGGCCAGAACAATAGGGGCAATCTTGCCCACATAGAAAACAAAATGAAAGATTCCCCTCCCCCACATACACACAATACACAACAACTAAGAGCATATACAACCCAAGAGTGTGTGGGTATTATACTACAAATGAGGACTGTACGGTGGATCTTGGGATCCCACAGGCTTGGTCAGCCAGGCAGATGTAAACTGAAAGAGCTGGGCTCAGCCTAGGGGTCAGCTGTGGACTTCTGCTGTTTGAATGCTCTGGGACTAAAGGCTTGATTAGAGACCCCTCCAGAGGGATTGGATGAAAATCTAGGTACTGAGTGTATATTACCACAGTTGTTGTAATTTTGTCTTTTACCCATTTCCTCCCATTGGTTCATGACTCTAAAACCTTTGGGCATTTATACAGTTACATTTGTCTGCACCAACATGCTGCAAATCCAGCATATTGGGACAGACTCAATTAATCAAGTCTGCAGAGTGCACAAACTGACACATCTGGGACTGCAAAATGTGCATCAACATGCAGAAAATAGTGGCAGTATGCTTTTAAATTAAAACACCTTTGCTGTGCTGGAGTTCAAACCTGTGCTGCCACCATTTTCTCAGTGCTAGTGCATATTTTGCTGTTTATACAAATTAATGCATCACAGCGCTGGGAACTTTAAAAGCACCCAGCACTGAAGCACATGTGTGTGGACAAATGTTCTTTGTTTTTCTATCTAAAAATGGGAACTTCCCGCTTTTGCTTGCCCCACTTTCTGGGGCTTTTAGGTTGGCACTAGGCCTGTGCAAAGTGGCTAGTATTTGTTTTGGGTTCAGTTGATTTGGGGGACAGCAATTCAATTCAGTAATTCAAAACAGTGTCCTAAATTGATTTGGCCAAATCAGATTTGGAGATTTGGCTGCTGCTGAATCAGCTGAATCTCTGAATCACACAGGCCCCATCCCTTGTCCTCCCTCCCAGCCCCAGCAATGGCTGCCCTGCCCATCCCAGTTCCCAGCACTTTGTAAAAAAACAAGTCCCCACTCACCAGCTGCTGTTGGGCAAGGGCACAATCCCTGCTGCTCCCCACTGTCCCACGCTGCAAGGGGGGGATCTGTCACAAGCTCCCTGACCCCTACCTCACCTGGGTGCCCAGCCCACCCTAGCTCTGGCTCTTTAAAAATAACAAAAAACAAGCCCAAACTCATCGGTTCCTGCCCAGTAGGGTAGTGGTCCTGCTGCCCCTCAATGCCCCACACTGCATGGGGGGATCTTTCATGAGCCGCTGCAGGAGTTGGTGAGCCTAGTTTTTTGTTTTCTTTTCTTCAAAGGCCAGAGCTGGGGTGGGTGGGACAGCCATCGGGGGGAGGGGAGGCTGGGAGAGCGTGCGGTGGTTGGGGGATGCTTGGGGAACAGGCAGGGGATGGAACCTGGCAGGGGTCCCCCCCATGGTCCCTTCCTCTTTCCTTCAGCTACCCCCCTCCCCAGTTACCAGCTTGGATTCTGGACCCAGCTCCTTGTTGCAGTGGGTGGGGACTGCCCAAATTGCCAAATCTCTCTGAATCTTTTCTGAATTGATTCAAAGAATTTCAAATCAATTTGGAACTTTTAATTGGTCCCCTGATTTGATTCAGATTCAGAGATTTGGCCACTGAATCAGGCTGAATCTCCTCTGAATTGAATCAGCACCCATAGCTATGCACAGGCCTAGTTATAGTGAGAGGTATGCCATTCAAACACAGTCAAAAGCAAATGTACAGCTGTTCAATCAGCTTGTCACAGACAAAAAAAATGGCAGCTCTGCAACAAAATACTAGCATTTTTCAACAACAACTTCTCAGCAACACAATGATTTCTAGTGTCACAATTAACAATTATGCATAGCAACACAGGGTATGGCTTGGTCTTTCAGGATTCCAAGAGGCTTTGGTGGGTAGATGTGGTTCTCCTTGTAGCCAGCCAATTGGTACTTTCCTCTGTCTTTGGCTGATCTTGGTAACCTCAGAAGGGGGCTCATGGAAAGCATCCTGGGTTCACCACACATTGGCCACCTGGCTCTGGAGCACTTCCAGCACAAGCTGTCACCATGCTCTTCAGTGCTCTAGGCAACCATATACTTGGAGAGCTATACGCACATTTCATACTATGTTTTAGTGGCACTGCAAATTTCAAATTTCCCAGCAATTCTCACTACTTCAAATGAATGCCCGTCCAGTCTCACAGATGGAAAACTCCATTAAGATTTTAAACAGACTTTCTAGCATTCCAAAATATATCACATACTTTTATGTACACAGCCAACAGGTATGTTTTCCTTGGTATTCTTGAGTATGATACTACTGATTCTGCTTACCCACCCACGCTCACCATGCAAATATCTAACAGAACTAAGGCAGTGAAGCCACCTTTAGGGGATCCCATAGCACCAGAATCAGCCCAGCAACAAAGCTCAACATTAGTACTAGGTTATACATCCCCCCTCTCCACAAAAAATTAGCTGATCTCTAATGCACATATGGCAGCTGTTTTTTGGGTTTTTTTTGGAAGGCAAATACAAACTGAGACAGCAAGACCAGTACAACCAAAGATCCTGATTATATTAATATTCATGTGAAAAAATCTAATTGATTTTATTGAGCAGTATGAAGCCTTAATAGTGTAAATCTGCAGAGCTTTTTAGAGTGGTGTTCCTGATGTTGTGATCCAGTCACCATTTCCCTCTGGTATGGGATGGGGAGATAGGGAAGGAGTAGGGGTGGGGAGCAGGAGGTGACTGTTAAAATTCAGGAGAAGGGGTGGGAAAGAAAGCAGGGGTGGAATGGAGTGGAAGAGGAAGATATCTTACCTCCAGTAAGCAGCAACTGCCTAGGGGAGGAAGGAAGAAGAAAGGGAGAGAGAAAGTAAATAGGCCATTTTTGAGCACCACCGGTATAAAGCAATATCATTATTTTGAGCTTCTGCTTTACCAAAGCGGGGTGGAAAGGATATCTTGACACTTTGTTTTTTCTTCTTGGAACAGAACAATATATCCGGAAGATAAGTTGGGTTTTACTGCCCTGGAAAATAATAATTTCCTTAATTGGAAATCCTGTACAGCCTTAAGATTTCTGAAGCATGCCTCTAATCTGTAAAAACAATTCTTACAAACATTTTCACTAGCTTTATTAACTGCAACATATGGTCAGTGGTAATAATAAGCCTAATAATGATCAGGAAACAAAACCATCCCCAGAAAGTCTGGTATCCATTAAAAGCCTACACTTTGATTTCCCCAATATTTCTCAGCACCCTGCTGGACTTTCCACTAGCTGTCACTTACACAGCTTGTCCTAATTCTCTGAGTATCCATCCAAATATCAGACAAAGATAGTTTTCTTAATAAGCATTGCAATAATGGCTTGATTTCTGAAAGTTTCTATGTCATGATCTTAATTCTATCTCCCACAGTTGGCTAGCAAAAATGTCCCTCTTATTAGCAATCCTGTTTTAAAAAGTCTGAACTGAACCCAAGCTTGTATCAAATACCTTTCTGCTTCTTGTAACTGAGGCCTGCAAAAGTGGCAGCTCACATTTTTCTAACAGAAAAAGAAAAGAAAAAAAGAGCTTTTCCCACCTCCTCCCCTCTTAAACCAAGGAAGAAAGAAGAAAATCTCATTCAGATGTATCAGGTTAGGGATTTGACATTTCAATTTTAGATGCTCACTTTCATTGAAAGGGAATCTATAAAATAATAATGAGATCTTGACTTTGATCATGAAAAATAATGAATAAAATGATATGAAGACAGAGAGTGTGCGTCTGTTTACATTCAGGTGCATATGCAGTCCCATGACATTTAATTACACGTGAAAGTGGGAAAATGGAAGACTGGGTGGGAAATGCTTACCCCTTACCCTCTGTCAGTGTCCACGCATAGCATTTCAATGCCAAAATGTCTACCTGGACAGTAGGACTTTGGGAATAGTTCAATTTTTATATGAGACAATATCTTGAGACACCCACCACACCCAAAGCAAAATAGTCTGAAAGATAGGGCTCTGATCCTGCTTCAAACCACTAGTCTGATGCTCTTGAATCAGACTCTCCTCCACCCTGGCTACATCCCCTACCAATTACTCTTCTGAAGTGTAGGGGGAAGGGGAATCTTTCTGCTTTTGAAATAAAATCCTATCCTAACTTGGACCTTTTACATGACACTTTTCATGAATTTCAGTTTTGTTTAAGTAGCATTTCCAATAAAAATGCTCTGTTTCATCAGAACATTTCTGTGAGCTTGCATCTGCCTACTTTATGTTTCCCAACTTTGATGAGAGAATATGTAAACACTGCTATATAAAACAGTTATAGATATGGCATATCTATCTATATGGGGAAAAAATGAACATTTTAATAAACTCATTAAAAGGGTTCTTACATGAGCCTTCTAAATGAGCCTGAATCCAGTTTTAAGGACAGTCCAATTATCAGTAAAAATCGATCCATATTTGGAAATATTTCTGTGCCATGGTTTTATATTCAAGCCATGAGAAAGTCACATGGTTTTGAGAGACTCAGATGTTTTGACAAAGTTTTAGTTTGAAATTCTGCACCAATCGTGAAAGCAGAACTTGAAATACAAGCACACAGATCAAGAAAAAGAGAGAAACTGCTGTGAAGCAAAGCTACTTTGATTTGCACATTGCTATTAATGAGCCAAAACATGCAGCCAAATCAGTAACATACAAAAATTTTCTTCAAAAAAGAGAAAGTCTCCTATTGCAGCCTGCCATCACTGAAATTACTATTCTAACATCTAAAACAAGCAAAGGGGAAGAAAAAAGTGAAAATAGAAATACTTTGATTGCATTCATTACACTACTTATCACTACACCTTGATTTGTCAGTGATTTTCAGTGTTCTGTACTCAGACTCCAATTGCAGCAAATGGTATGTAGTTTAATCTCCATTCTGTTTCAGTGATGGGTCCTGGGAAGTAGACCAAAAATGTGTTTTAAATCCCAGCAAAACTCTAAAAGGTTACTTTTCTACTGTATTTTCATTTACTACATTTAATTATTTTTGCTAGTTGCATGTATTCCAAGAGGAGTAAAATTGATAGCTTGAATTAAGCATAAAACTTCACTTAGAAAGCCAATTTATTTTTAGAAAAGATGCCACATGTGTGTGTGTATGTGTGTGCATATGTATTTGCAACTGGGTGTGAACTTACAGACTGTACAAATAAAGATGTCTGTTAATACTAATAGCTAATACTAATGTGAATTGAACTGAGCATTTTCACATCCGTATATTTTATATATGTGGACCAGCATGAGAGGTACACATTTTTGTACAATCAGCTAAGGTAGCCTTTTCATTACACAACAAGTATCCTTTTAGTGTCCATACATGCATTCCAATGAAATGGTCTAAGTTTCCTGGTTTACTCTGAGCAGCCTAAACCCCTATCAATAGAGCATGCAAGCATTCAGCAGCCAGGAGAAGAGGCTTACAGGCAGCTTGTGCTGGTGAATTAGAACTGTGCAAAGCAGAATTTATTTGCTTCTGATTTGGAGTCAATGATTTGGAAGGACAGTGATTCAATTTGGTGATTCAAATCACGGTCCTGATTTGATTTGGCTCAATCAAAAGATATTTAGCAACGAATATTATTCAGCCATAGACTATACAGGCAGGCAGTGCCAGCAAGAGCAGCTGGGGTTGCCCTGGTTTGAGCTGGCAGCCCTGGGGAAGCTGGGGCTTGTCTGACTGCTCCCCTGGCTGCACCCCGCCTGGGACAAGGCAGAAAGTGTTGACAGCCCTGGGAGAAGCTTCAAGGGCTGGGTAGAATGAACCAGGAACTGAGGAAATCAAACCAGGAGCTACAAGGAAGCCCCTATTCATTCCCCCAGCACCCAGTCATTCCCCTCAGCACCCAGTTCAATTCTTCAGTTCCTGGTTCAATGCCCCAGGTCCGTGATTATTCCTCCAGCCCCCATGGCTTCTCCTGGAGCTGCTTGAGCTGACAGTCTTGGGAGAAGTCTCAGGGACTGCGGGAATGAACAGGGGCTTTTCCCCAGCTCCCAGTTCAATTCCCTAGCTCCCAGTTCAATCCCCCAGCTCCCCACTGCCTGCCTTGCCCCAAATCGGGGTGTGGGGGCAGCCAGATGAGCTGTGGTATCTCCCAGGGCTTGTCTGGCTGCTCCCCCAGCTGCTCCCACTGGCACTGCCTAGTGTCTGTCTGTACAGTCTATGGCCAAATCTCTGAATTGATTTGGAGGCTTCTAATCCATTTCAGAGAGATTAATGGGTCTCCCAATTAGATCTGGATTTGGTGATTTGGCCCCTGAATTGGTTTGAATCTCCTCCAAATCGAATCAGCTACCAAAGCTTTGCACAGCCCTATTGGTGATTTCCTGCAGACAGGGTACCCCATTCGGAGGCCTCAGCGGAGGAGGCGTCGCGTCATCGTGATTGGTGACTCCATCCTGAGAGGTACGGAGGGCCCCATCTGTTGCCAGGATCCCTCGGCACGTGA
>JAGPOW010000229.1:1340282-1352037 GCA_030014935.1 Caiman crocodilus
CCCCGGTGCTCTTTCCTGCCAAGGCAGGGGGTCGGACTAGATGATCTGCCCAGGTCCCTTCCGACTCTAGATACTATGATACTATGATACTATGATTCATGCATTCCAGCATGCTCTGTGGGCACTCTAGGCTGTTTTAGATGACAAAGGGCAGTTGAGCACACTCTAGGGGAGAAACTCTGAGCATGGCCCCTCTACTATTAGTCGCAAGTGCATAAGTTTCTCTGCTCCCACCCTGCCATGGATCCCCACTTATATGCACAAAACCTTGGACCTAGAAACAGTACCATATCATTTTTGTCATGTGGCATGACTCTCACCAGAGGCTGTGGGACATTACATGTACCAATATGTAGATGATTTAGGAGACAGTCACCCATGCCTTCTAGCCTAGGATCCAGATGTCTAGCCTCCTGCATGGGACCACTTTTAGTACCTTATGGCCACCAGGCCCACACTGAATATGGGGAGGTGTATGACAGTGTACTTACACCTGGCTGAGGAAGCCAATTCCCCAAGGCCCAGACCAGAGATGTCTTGGTGCAGGTGGAGAACATGTGAGTTAGCTCTGACCTACTGCCTCCCCTGCAAGGGTGTGTGTGGGGTGATTCTTTCCATAATAGACAGATAGGCAGTAGGGCTGTGTGATGCTTAGGGTGGCGATTCGATTCAAAGGAGATTCAACCTGATTAGGTGGCCAAATCTCCAAATCTGAATCAAATCAGAGGACCACTTTAAAAAGTCTGAATTGATTCAAAGCTCTTCAAATCTTTGGAAAAGATCGAGAGAGCCTTGATGATTTGGACAGTCCCCAGTGGCTGCAGCAGGGAACTACAGCTGGACTTGAAGCAGATAAGTAGGGTTGGGAAAGAGGGAGCAGACAATGGGGGAACCCCTGCCAGGTCCAATCCCTTGCCTGCTCCCCTAGCCCCCACAACCCCCACCCACTCCCCCAGCCACCCCATGGCTGCTCTGCCCTCCCCCCCAGCTTTAAAGAAATGGCCCAGTGCTCGCTGGGTGCTGCCAGATGGGGGCTGATCCCTGCTTCCCGTCACTGCCCCATGCTGCATGGGGGGCTCTGCACAAGCCCCCCAACACCCCCACTGTCCCAGCCCTCCTCATGGCTGCCCTGCCTGCCACAGCTCCGGCCTTTTAAGGAAAAAGATGGAGAAAAGCCCTGGGACTCACCACTCCTGCAGCAATTTCAGGGCTTTGGGGGGCTCATGCAGAGCCCCGCCAAGCAGCACAGGGGCAGTGAGGAATTGCAGGAAAGGTAATTTCAGATTTTTTCTTGTTTTTTTTTAATAAAAAGGCCAGAGTAGCAGGAAATGGGGGGGTTTATGTACAGGCCCCCATGCAGCGTGGGACAGCAGGAATTGTCCTCCCCTCCCAGCAACACCCAGTGAGTTGTTTTTTTTTTTTTTCTGAAGTTCTAGGAGCTGGGGTGGGTGGGACAGCTATTGCTGGGCTGGGAGAGTAGGTGGGGGGTGGCCCCAGCCTGCATGATTTGAAGATATGGAAGCAGCCCAATCTCTGAATCATATTCAGCCGAATCAATTTGGGACAGTGATTCGAATCACAAAATCAGATCAGTGTCCCCCAAATAATCTGAATCCAAATCCAAACCAAATAGTAGCCACTTTGCACAGACCTAATAGATTCTACTATCTTCTAAGTAGAAATAGCAGGCCTTAGAATATACACATAAGAAGAAGCAAGTGCAATCTGTATAGTAGACTGAACTATACAAATAATCTTGTATTCAGTAGCTTGTCTAACTCTATTTCAATTACAGTGGTAGCTTGCCTCGTGACTCGCTACCCTTTCCAGCGGAAACAAAGGGTTTGTTTGGTACTCGTCGTTTTTGGTACTCGTTGCGCCTCCCGGAACCAATTAACGACAAGTACTGAGGTACCACTGTATACGGTTGGTCCAACAAAGATATCACCATAAAAAATCCTTGCTTTTTTGAGATTATAAAGAAATTAGTGTCTGCCTGTTAAAATAAAGCCATTTTCTAAAGTGACAACATGGTGTTAGAACCAACGGATGTTAAAAAAGAAAAAAAGAAAATTTTGAGAAGTGGAATGTGCTCCTCATGTCTTCTCCTGTCCTAAGAAAACTGTTAATAGATGTTTAAAATGCTGCAGAAATAATAAGCACTAAAAGACCTTGCAGATGTTACACAGAAAAGTCACTGAGAATTACAATCATCATACCAGTCTAATTTCAATGAAAGGTCTCTTACATTCAGTAACAAAGTAGAGTGAAAAAAAATTCAGTCCGATTCAGAATTGAATGGGGGTCTGCTTAAATGGAATTTCAAACAGTCAGCCTTTGGAAGGAAGGTCAGTAGACTGTAAAGATTGCAATTTCTCCTGCTTATGTGTACAATCTCAACACAAGTTATCTACCAAATTTAAATGAACTAACTAGGTCCTTGCATTCTAAAGCACTCATGTGTCAGATCTTTTGTTTTGGGGCCAGAAACCCATCTACAGCTGAAGTGCCAAGTCAATGGCCTTAATATGAATAAACTGGGAAACAGCAGATCTATTGAAGAAGTATATTGCACAGACAAAACGACATGGCTTTTTTATTTTTATTTTTCTTATAAATCACACAAGCTTTTCCATCTGTATTCTTTATTATTTTTTCTATGTAAAACTTCACTGGTGGTGAATTCTGAAGAAGGTCATCCAGGTAAATATTTCATACATGTTCACCGACAGGGTGAATGAGTATGAAATAACTAATTTGCCAGTCCTGCACAAAAAAACCCCATTAAGATGGACATCATAGTCCAAATTCTTATGTTTTATACTGAAAGGCATAAGAGAAAGGAAAAGTAGTAGTTCAGCTATATGTTATTGTCTTCAGACTGTGTTGCATTGATACTGGACTTTTTTTATTTTTTACTGAATTTTAATAAGTAGGAAAAAGTAAAAGTTGTATCTATTATTTATCTATTTGAAACATGTGACTAACATTATTGTGATAATTACTAAATTTACACATTTATGGCAATCAAAGTGCATGTACATACACACACATATACAAACATATGCACCTATACATATACACAATTTGATGTTCACCATATTTCTGTATGCATCTAAATCCAGGCATTACAATTAGTAATATCTTTTAAATTTTGCAACTTACTTTAATTACAGTTGAAAAAAATTTGAACCAAAATAATTTTAACTACAATATAGTATTACTATTATATAATATTATCAAAGTATTTACAGTATTATCTAAAGTTCCCCATATGTTGCCCAGAAATTACTCCGTTAATACTGGAAATATAGAAGTGTTGTTAGCTACTTTTGGTTAGTTAAAATTTTAAGGCTAATAGTAATATGAAAATTAGTTGATTAAAAAAAATCAATAAGAATCATGTTCTTAATTTAAAAGCAAAAAAATAAAGTAATGTATGCCTCAAAGTATGAAAACTCGGTGCTTTCAAGATTCATGTTCACCAATTATCACAGATTCTGGCATTTTGGGTTACAAATTGTCCAGAAAGAAAAGCATTTTCTTTCTTTCTAAATAAATACATATTTGCCGTAATGTTATAATTAAATTATTTCCTTATGAAATACCCTGATGAATCAGATTCCTTTGCTGTGCTGTTGGGATTATCTAATCTGTTAAGAAATGTACAGCATGGGCTCCTCTAGTATAAAGCAAACTATTTGCTTTGGTGGAATGATGAGAATAGAGGATCTGGGGCTGTATATTTTGCATCAGAATGGGAGGAAAATTTTTTAAAAAAGGGTTTTTTTGGAAAATATACAAAAAGACTTAGAAGAGATTCCAAGAAAAACTCTCAACAAAACCATGTGACATAACCTTACTATAGTTGACATCACTGCCAGGGATGATTATGGGAAGTAGGAGAGAATATATAAAAGAAATAGTCATATTACTATACAAATTGTACCTGGCAGGAGAACTAAAAGTCTGCATCTGTTGCTGGGAATTAACTCTGCTCCCAACAGAGAGAATACACCTTGAGTTTTTTGTTGCATCTTTCATGAAACAAAACAGATTACAACAAAAATATTCCATATATTCCCCAAACTAGCAGATTGATAGTAAATTCCTCAAATGATTGCAGGGCTTAAGACAATAAAAATATTATTTCATAAAATGAGTGGCTCACATGATTGATCAAAGACTACAGTATATTATTTTTCTTAGATATTCCTGGATATCAGAATGAGAGAACTTCCCAGATTCAGAGTGCCAGATTAAATTGGTATAGTGATTGTATATCTCAGCATTTCCCTCAGTAAAATGAAGCCAATAGATTTATTTCTCTTCTCAATAACAGCAGATACATAGGCAATTTCTCACATTTACCACTGTTCCCCATTTGCAGTAACCCTAATATAGTTGGCTGCTGGAGTGCTCCAATCCTAATAAGGGTAACAATGTCCACCCTGCCATTCCTACTACTGCTAACACTGGTGGAGTTGCAATAGTCAAAAGATTAACGGAAAAAAAAACGGTGTAACGGTGAAGTTACACATTATACATAGACCATAGTAAGGACACTGTCCCAGGGATGCCAGGGCTAGAGGGAAACCTTGGTCCAAAACCAGAGGAAGCACCAACATACCTTTCACAGGAGTCGAGGACAGGAGAGGTGCGCATGCTGAGAAACCACCCACGTGGTTCATCAGCCGTGCTTGCATTCAGCTGGGGCCCTGTGACATCAGGGAGAGGTGCCACCCGGTGGGAATAAAGCGCAGCCCCGAGGGCACAGGGGGGCCACAGGAGGACACCAGAACCGGAGGGAAGCCTGAGGCCAGAAGCAGGCACCTGCAGGGCGTCTCGGCCTTGAGCAAGGTAAGTGGCTGCAGCACAGGGAGCGGTGAGGGCAAGGAGAGCCACAGCTGCGGGGATCCCAGCTGTGGAGCCACCACCAGAGCTGGTAAGGAAGCAGGGACAGGAACCACCAGTGGGAGGGAGGGTGCTGGAGGAAGAGCCGGCAGGGACACCGGTGAGGGAGCCGGAGGAGGAGCCAGCAGGGACACCGGGAAAAGAACCGGTGGGAGAGACGGCGGGGACGCCTGCAAGGAAGCCCGTAGGGGCAATGGGGTCTCGGGACGCATAGTCCTCAGGCTGGTGATAAGAGGCTGAAGGACCCACGATCCAATGTGGCGGTGGCCGGGGTGTAGGGGAGGCTGGAGCCCTGTGAGCGCCCATCAAAGGCACTGGAGGCCGCAAAGAGTGGGCACTGAGGGTCCCATTAGGACTGTGGCTGGTGAGTTCTGAGGAGCTGCCACCGTCCCCTGGGGCACACCTGGGGATCCTCCCATGGGAGTGGGGCAGACCCGGTTAGCTGCTCATGCAAAGGCAGCCCGGGAATGCCTTTTCGAGCAGAGGCGGGCATAACGTGATGTTAGCGGTGGGATCATGGAGAACCCGGACCTTGCAACCTTTGTCAACATGCAGGCCACGGCTATTGACTCCTCTGATGTCCTCGGACAGAACTTGCAAGAGTTGACCCAGATCCTGAATTCCCAGCAACAAATGCTAGACCTACAACAGGATTGGCTCCAGCACAGTTTGGCCTCCCTCAAAATGTCTAAGATGACTAAGGATGATGACCCAGAGGCATATATTGAGGCCTTTGAGCGGCACATCCTCATGACTGGGCTTGACAGGAGGTATTGGGCCAGCCAGTTGGGAGCCTTAGTAGTTGGCAAGGCCCAAGCCGCCTATCAGGCCCTCTCAAGGGATGATGCAGGCAGAAGGGCCATTTTTCCAGGGAATGCCTGAGCCAGACTGTGGAATGCTGGATCCCAGATGACTGAGTGAGGACCCCAGCAGAGAGGCAGAGAGGCCAAGACTCCAGTGAAATGATGGATTGCAGATATGTGGCCGGTGGGGAGGACGTGGCTTGGAGATGCTCTGTTGTCAAGGCTTGGGTGGAGGGTTGCCCTGTGCGAGCTACCCTGGATTCGGGGTGTGCTCAGTCTCTTGTCAGGCAAGACTTGGTACAAATCGCACAGCCAGCAGATGGCTCCTCCCATGAGAATAGCTTGCCTCCATGGAGACACCAAGCAGACCGAGCGCCGATGTTCCGCCTACAGGTGATGGAGTATCAGGGAGAACTCCTGGTGGAAGTGGTGCCCCAGTTAGCATGTGAGATGCTCCTGGGATGAGACTGAGTGCCAATATACAATATCCTGGATAGAGTGAGGGACGCCGAAGTGGCCCGTAAGAAGATCCAGAACCCAGAGGGCTGGTTGGGCGAGACTGAAGAAATCGAATGGTTGGCCGACGAGATGGATAAGGTGGACCTTAGCAACCTTACCAGTGGCCTCCTGTTCTGTGAAGACCAAGAGGAGGATCCAGAGATCAGGGCACTCTGAGAGGAGGCCCAAGGTATCCGAGGGACCCCAGCGTCATCATCTGAGAGGCATCTCCACTTCGAGGTAAGGGACCATCTACTTTACCACCTGTGGGGGGGATAGGGGGGATGCGACCGAGAGCCCGCAACTAGTAGTGCCCGCCCAATTCCGCCAAGCCATTTGGCGGTTGGTGCATGCGAGCCCTGCAGGGGAGCATTTGCACTGGGACAAGACTCTCGTGAGAGTAAGTAGGTGTTTTTTAGCCCAGGATGTGGGAGGAAGTGGCCTGCCAGTGTGCAGCCTGCCCCAACTGCCAAAAGATGAGGACCAAACGCCCTCCATGAGCCTCTCCGACCCATGCTCATCATCAACACCCCGTTCTCAAGAATTGCCTTAGATGTCATGGGCCCCTTGTCCCACAGCAGCTCGGGCCACCAATACATCCTAGTCATTGTGGATTACACCACCCGGTACCCAGAGGCAATACCTCTGTGAGCCGTAACTGCCCCACGCATCGCGGAGGAGCTAATAAAATGGATAGCCCAGATGGGAATCCCACAAGAGATACTGACAGACCAAGGAAAAAAATTCATGTCTGGGATTTTGAAGATGGTATGCCGGACCCTTCAGGTAAAACAGCTCCGCACCTTGGTCTACCATCCCCAGACCAATGGGTTGGTAGAACGCCTCAACAGGACAATAAAACAGGCATTGCATCGGTGAATATAAGGGGACTCGTGGAAATGGAACCTCCTCCTTCTGCTAGTACTATTCACTCTCAGGGACACCCACCCAAGACTCCATGAGGTTCTCTCCATTCAAGTTGGTGTTGAGACATTGCCCGCGGGGGCTTTTACAGGTCCTGAGAGAAGAGTGGGAATGGGGAGAAGGACCCTCCCAGGAGCCGAAGATGTACCAACAAGCATTCCAGCGGAGGATCCGGCTAGCCCAGGACCTGGCTGAGGAAAACCTAAGAGAAGCCCAAACACAGCAAGAATACCAGTATGACTGCCGAACCAAAGAGTGAGAATTCGAGCCGGGGCAGAAAGTCCTGGTGCTGCTCCCCACGTCCACGAGTAAGTTCCTAACGCAGTGGCCATTCGAAATTCTCCGACAGGTGGGGCCAGTGGATTATGAGGTTCACAGGCCTGGACACCTTCGGGAAAAGCAGATTTATCATGTGAACCTCCTAAGAGAATGGTGAGAACCTGAAGGATGGGCGGCCTTTTCCAAGACCAATAATGAAGACTTAGGAACCCAGGGGTTAGAAGGAGGGACTGAACCCTCTCTGGGAGGAACCCTGGTTAAAATAGGAGAGGAATTATCTTCTGCTCAGCGACAAGAGGTCCGGAGTTTGATAAGTGAGTTCTGGGAAGTGTTCCGTGAGGAACCCGGCTGGGTTCAGGGCTTGTGCCACACTATAAGGATGCCCCCTGGGGCAATAGTGTTGAGGCTAGGAGTAATTTGGCCTTCTAGAAGTCCCTGGAGGAGCCTGCTAGTGCCAGTGCACAAGCCTGATGGGTCTTTAAGGCTTTGTGTTGATTACAGGCACCTGAATGCCATGGCAGTTTTCAATGCATTCCCCATGCCCCACGTGGCGGAGCTGATAGAAAGAATAGGGAATGCTCGGTATATATCAACCCTCGACCTGACAAAGGGGTATTGGCAGATCCCAGTAGCCAAGAAAGACTGGCTGAAGACGACATTTGGCACCCCGTGAGGACTGTTCAAATTCATTAGGATGCCCTTCAGGTTGCATGGCGCCACCGCAACTTTCCAACGTCTAATGGACCAGATCCTGGCACCCCACGCCGAGTACGCAGTGGCATATATAGATGATATAATCATATGATATAATCATATACACCCTGACCTGGAAGCAACACAAGAGTCCCCTACAGGCCATCTTCGCAGAACTGAGGAGCACTGGCCTGACAGCAAATCTCCGAAAGTGTGCCCTGGCTCAGAAAGAAACAAAGTACTTAGGATTCTTAGTCGGTAGAGGCATGATCAAACCCTTGGCCGACAAGGTAGAAACCATCCGCAACTTCACAGCTCCTCAAGACTGCCACCAGCTATGGTCAAAGGCCAAAGGCGTGTTGGCACTGGAGGCCACAGAGAGTGGGACACCTCCACTGCGGGTCCCATTAGGACCGTGGCTGGTGAGTTCTGGGGAGCTACCATCATCCCCTGGGGCACACCCTGGGGACCCTCCCATGGGAGTGGGGCAGACCTGGTTAGCTGCTCATGCAAAGGCAGCCCAGGAATTCCTTTTTGAGCAGAGGCGGGCCCAGACACTTAAAATCCAATGAAAGTGTTCACACATTAAAGCTCGTGAATGCATGTTATCAGCCCTCTGAATGTCTCAAAGTTACTCCACTTCAGATGAAGGTTAACTTTGGACTCTGTTACCTACCTTGAGTTAGGGTAGCTTCAGTCTACTTCACAGAGATAAAAAGAGGAATTTGCAGTCCTCCAACATCCCATGATGCACTGCTTACTGCAGCACCCAACTAAAGCAAGGAAAGAGCCCAGGTGTCCTGCTTCCTAGTTAGGTGCCTGGTTGCTATCCCTCTAGGGGCAACTCAGAGCTGCACAGGAAAGAAACAGTATTAATCTTTAATGTGCAACTGCTCAAATGGTCTAACTAGCACTGCTTAGAATTCAACAGATTTAGTAGGGTCTAATTGTAATGTGTAACTTCACCCTTAAAAGAGGGCAGTTATACCAACCTAGGTCTGGAGTAACTCTATTAAGTTACTTAAGATGCAGGGTGTTAGGATTACAGTTTTTGGCATCTGGCTAAATATTGACTCAAATGCTCTTAGGTCTGCATAATGCTAAGAGGTGAGTGCCTTGACAGATGACAGACCCAGTGCTATGAGCTGTCAGAACTGTCGCTTAAGAGTAAGTGGGATCATTATGAGCAGAAAGGATTCATTTCACCTCTGACTCTTGCACCTCTTGTCCAGTGGCAAAGTAATGGCCTTGTAACGGCCATTGTTGGCCTTGTAATGGGTGTTCAATCCTTTTTCAGACCATGTGAAATTACTGTGGTATCAAGAATTCTTGCATATCACAGCACAACGTTTTTCTGTATGAATGTAAAGTTATATTTGTGCTAGGAAAATAACATGGTGCGGAGAATGGGGATGGAGTTGGCAGAGAGTAGGGGGAATCAAATATAGGCCAAGCCTAAAATAAAGAAATGAATGCACCTAAAACACCCTTTGCATCAGAATCTAGGGGAATGGCTGTTCACCAGATTGCCCCAAAGGGATAACAAGGATCAATGCTCATAAACTTCTCCATGACCATTTTAGGCTGGACATAAGGAAAAACTTCTTTACTGTCTGAGACCCCAAGGTCTGGAATAGACTCCCTCTAGAAGTGGTGCAGGCACGTACTCTGGACTCCTTCAAGAAATGTTTGGATGCTTATCTTGCTGGGATCCTTTGACCCCACCTGACTTTCTGCTCCTGAGGCAGGGGGCTGGACTCGATGATCGTCAAGGTCTCTTCCAGCCCTAATGTCTATGAATCTATTACAAGGCTGCATGCTCACTACATCAGAAGATAATTGCTAGCAATCCTCTAACCACCGACAAACTTGGTTTGCAGAACTGATTTTAATCATTTTCAAAGAGTAGCCAGCATCTGAAATTTGTTGTAGGGCCAAGTTTAATTCAGATAACTTTAAAGCGACTCCAGACATTGATTTCAGCTTATGGGTAATAAAGTTCAGGATTTTTGAGGATCTTTGTGTATACGGAAACCATTTACTATGTGGCCTTAAATAATACTGGAGATTATGGGAAACTGGTGCCTCTTCGGTCTCAGGGGGTGAGGCCCACAGAATCTGCCAGCGGTGTTGGCAGCAGGGACAAGGCTGGCAAGCACCCTGTTGTGGGGGCACTTTACCCCTTGTGTCCCCCCTACCAGTTGTCTATGCTGGATTTTTAAACAATATTCCCCTTATTTAAGGTAATCCCTCTAGATGAGGCATAAAACATATTGGTACATCTTGCTCTGTACTGTCAGTGATGATTTTTTTTCTATAGATTAACAGCAAAATTTATTGAGATATTTTCCCGAGTTCCAAGTTTGTTAAAGTAAAGTCAAAATTATCTTCCAAAATTCTTTCCTGCATTCATGCCGTTTTGCCTTCCCATTCTACACCCATAACTATCTGAGAATTTCAGCTATCCTTTACTTTCTGCTAGGTCTTAGTTCCAGTGGGGACCAACTTTTTAAGCAGGAATGCTACATATTAGCTCTACAGCCCTGCCAAGTGCCACTCCAATTACTTTTCCACACCTCATCTGTTGCTCTGCTTTTTGCTTCCTGCTCTGTGCTCCCTGCTTGATCTGCTAGTCTGCTGCCTGTCCCTACCCCAGTCCATACAGAGATTCCCTTGCTACTTGTGGCCCTCATGCTGTAGATTGGCCCTTTCTGATTTATGCTGTTCACCCTCAAGTTAAAGATCCAGTCCTATATTTTATTACCGTGCAAGGTAAGTTAAAATAAGACACAAAGACAGTAACCTGATTACTTAAAGATATGCATCATAGAGAAGAATTTGATAAATCTCACCTTAATTTTAGTACTATGTCAGTTTATGATTTGAGTCTAAGGCAGGGATGTATGAAGAGTTGTGAGTAATATATCTACTGGCAGGTTGGCAATGCTTGATGCACCAATGAACTTACAAAGACAATATATAAATGCAATATTAATGCAGTGTCACTTATCAAAAGACTATACAAAATAACAAATTCAGACCATGGTTTTCTAGTTCCTTGTTCAAAAGATACATTTTGATTTCAGTAGGGTAAAATTAGGGCATGGTGAAGGTCTTAGACTATAATCCTAGATGAGAGGGTATCAATAAGAGTGAGATCAAGTCTTTAATTTCTATAGTATTCTTATAGTCACTAGGGGAAAAATATGTGATTGTCTCCATTCACTTAGGTTACCAAAATAATCATTGCTTCTCAAATACCTTGGTGTCATTTGGAGTTTAATAAAACTCATTAATACTAATCTCAATAATAATCTTACCTCTGTATCCCCAGCCTGGTTACTACTATGCAGTTGTTAAAAAAATGAATAAAAGCAATGGAAGCTTGTGTTCTGCATGAGCTAAGGAAGTACTAACACGCTCCAAAATCTTTTTTCAAGTCCTCTTATTCCTCAGCATAAGTAAATTCTATATATAAACCAAGTCACTTCCTCTTCTTTAGCCCAAGATCTAGAGGGTTGCAGCAATGAAGTTGCTCACCTCTTTCACTGCCATTATCTTTACCCCAGCCTGGTGCCCCACATAGTCACCCCCAGCAGCTGGAGCACTTAGACCTGCAGGGGATATTAGCAGGTGGGGGGGGG